>CBVK0103191240.1:0-18833 GCA_900067695.1 Picea abies | reverse complement strand
GGGACATGCATACATATTGTTTAGACTTAGTTCATTTTCCTAGCATTCTTTCCATCATTCCATCCATCATTTAATCATCCATTCAATCATCCATGAGAATTAACACACCCATTGAGCTATCCTTCGTACCTTCATGACTATACCTGAACCTGTATCCATAGATATTATGTTTGTGTATCTGGTTAGCTTGAAATATGGAATTAAGAAGCAGGTTGTCAGGCCCATGGCATATTGAAGAGGTGGGTTGTTAGGCCCGTAAGAAAATTCTCTCTGGGTGAGATAATTTTTGGGGAATCGATTTCCTGAAGCTGCTAAACTGCAGCTACAGAGCTCTGAGACTTCCTATCCGGCCTGTTGTTGAAGCCCGGAAAGGAAGTGGGGAAGCCGAAGGACTATTGAGCAAAGAAGGGGCACACTTCTTGGGTGGGATAGGCATGTGGGGAATGAGGGGTTGTAGGTTGTTAGTTTGAGTTGGCACCTATGACGGAGTCTTTCCTGCTACCTATGAGCCATTAGCCTGGTTAGGAATCCCTTTACCTGGGTGGAGTTTAGTCCCATTTCAGGGGTAACCCACTGTTGAGAGTGATGAACAATGTGGTCTAAGGCTAGGAGGTTCATGGAAGGTCTACATGTAGTTGGTGAAATTATTACCAAGATAAGTGTCAACTGTGTGATAAAATTACATGTTGCATTGTTATTTATGTGTGTATTTTTATGGGTTTATCTTATGTGTGGTTATAAATTTCTTTATATTTATGGGTATTTCTTGTATACGATGTATGCATATGTTTATTGTTATTTCCGTATGAATATGTGCATTTACGAAATGTAATTGACTTTTTACATTTATATATAAATTTCCGCAAGAGTTCTATGTGTATATGTTTTAAATGCATGAAGTTTGACAAATTTATGTGGCATATCTTAGTTTGGATGTTGGGTATGTTACAGTATGTTCCACAGAGAGAATGAAAGTGTTCTCTGGAGTATCATTCCTCGGCATGGGTGGCCGGGGATGTTACAAGAGAAAGCCAGCTTGGGCGAGAGAACTTATTCAAGATATAGAGAAGTATGGTGCCCCAGAAGGAACAATGAGATAAAGAAAGAAACCTAAGCCATTCTCAAGATATATGGCCTTGATGTGTGATCTCATAGAAAAGGAACCTACTTTCTTTGAATAAGTCGTTCAAAAGAAAGAATGGACGGACACCATGATAGAAGAATACCAGTTCATCATAAAGAATGATGTATGGGAAGTAGTTCCCATACCAAAGAAAAAAGATGCGGTATCTTCCAAGTGGATATACAAAATAAAACATGCAGCAGACGGAAGTATTGAAAAACATAAGGCAAGATTTGTGGCTTGTGGTTTTTCTCAAATGGAAGGTAATGACTATGAGGAAACATTTTCTCTTGTAGCCATATACACTTCTATCAGAACCATCATAGCTCTTGCCAATAAAATGAAGTGGAAGTTACACCAGATGGATGTGAAAACAACTTTCTTAATTGTTGTTATTGAAGAAGAAGTGTATATAGAACAGCCACAAGGGTTTGAAGTTGAATATAGAAAGACTCATGTCTACAAGTTGAAGAAAGCTTTGTATGGGTTGAAGCAAGCTCCTAGAGCTTGGTATGGCAGAATTGATAGTTTCCTGACAAGCTTGGGATTTACCAAGAGTAAAGTTGATTCTAACCTTTACTTCAAGGTTATGAATGATGAGCAAGTCATATTGCTACTATATGTGGATGATTTGTTCTTGACTGGAGAATAATATCTCATCACAGATTGCAAGAAGAAGCTTGTTATAGAGTTTGAGATGAAATACCTAGGCCCGATGCATTATTTCTTAGGTCTTGAAGTTTGGAAGAGCCTAGAGAATATCTTCCTTAACCAAGGGAAGTATGCAGTTGAAATACTAAAGAGATTTGACATGTTGGAATGTAAAGCCATGAACACACCCATGGAAACGAATTTGAATCTCACGGTTGATACTTTGCTAGAATTGGTTGATGCTACTCTATATAGACAAATTATTGGATCATTGATGTATATGATGAATACCAGGCCAGATATATGCTTTGTTGTGAACACCTTGATTCAATCTCTGGTGGAACCAAGACATGATAACCTTGTAACTACAAATCATGTGATGAGATACCTTAAGGGTACATTGGCTTATGGTCTATGTTATACTGGAGATCATGACTTCAGACTGTATGGTTATACTAATTTAGACTGGGCTGGAAGTGTGTCAAATAGAAAAATCAGTTCAGGATGTTGTTTCAGTTTGGGGTCAGCCATGACTTTATGGAAAAGAAGAAAGCAATCCGGTATTGCTCTCAGAACAGTAGAATCGGAATACATTGCAGCATGTTTCGCCAGTTGTGAAGCCATATGGATTGATAAGTTGATAACAAGTCTGTTTGATTTGGAGATGGAAGCCATCATGATTCTCTGTGATAAACAAAGTTTTATAAAGATGACGGAGAACCCAGTCTTCCATGATAAGTCGAAGCACATAAATATCCAGTATCACTACATTTGTGATATGGTGTAGAGGAGAGCTATAAAGCTTCAATATGTTGGCATAGATGAGCAGGTTCTAGATATGTTGACCATGCCTTTGTCTCGTGTGAATTTTGAGTACTTCAAATACAATCTTGGTGTTGTCCGAAAGGACCTCCCTCGAAAGGGGGAGTGATGTTGATGATACTATGGTATCCTGACCAACAATGGGTAGCTCCGTTAGGATTTTATATCCTAGGGAATCTTATGATTCATGGGTAGATCTCAAACGTCTGATAAGGACAGTCTGTAAGAGTACCACTTGGTAGCTTGTTAGGATTTTCGGTAAGGATGGTCTTTCAGAGTACCACAAATGTTGTTGTTGATGCACCAGCCTCATTATGTTGCCATATGTTGATGATGTTGTTGTTCCAGCCTCGTTTTGTGGATGATGTTGTTGTTCTAGCTTCGTGCTATTAATGTTGATGTTTTAGCTTCATGTTGATGATGATGATGTTACTCCAACTCCATACAGTAAATAATGATGATATTGATCATGAGAAAAACTTATGATGATTTATAGATGTGTCAGTGTGTGTTCCAGATGTTGTTGATAACGATGCCCTCTCCTTCTCTTGATGATGTTGTTTTGGGTTATGTCAGTAGAATACCCTTATCGTTAAGGGGGAGTGTTGAATTATTGTAACTTCGAAGAATATTCTAATTATATTTGAGTTATTATCTTATAGATAAAATCCCCTTTTGCGGATTGGTCATGTTGGGTCTTGTATAAGATCAAATCACCTTTTTTGGATTGGTCAAACCATATTTATATCGTGGTATTTATAAATTCAGCCCCTAGTGTTTATAAAGTGGTTGTAACCACTTCTAGAAGAAGTCGGCCCTACCAAGTGAAGATACATAACCCTAGTGCCTCCTCAACTAGTATTTATATGTGAGGATGGTGCCTCACTTACACACACTCACACTCACTCATCTAGTGCACATATTATGAAGGCAGTTGTAGTTGCGGGAGGAAGGAGAAGAGAGGTGCATGCTCGATCTTAGTTTATTCTTGATGTTTTCGTCTTAGTCTTAGCATTGTATTGACAATCTATTATTGAGGAATTTTTGTTGGGTTTTCTCCCCCATGAGGGTTTCCCAGGATAAAATGTTGTGTACCTTGTGATTGTGTTTCTTTCAGTGATTCTCTTTATGCGGTTGTTTTAGAAATGCATTGAATGCTCATGTAATTTGGAAATAACCTAATAAAAAAATTAAAACTTAACATGCACATCCCTTCTGGAACAATCAAAAAATAATAACACATCATCTAAAAATAGTATATGAGTCAAGAAGAAATTCATGCTTAACCTTAGCCACCTCAATGTGCTAGTTCTCTTTTCCTTTGAGATGGATTTGACAAATCCTCTGGAAATAATCAGAAACAATAAGGGGGGACAATGGGAAACCTTGCATTAGAACTTTGGATGGTTTGAAGAACTCAAATGCTATATCATTGTTTAAAACTACAAATGAAACAAAAGGAAAACTTTCAGTTATCCAATTTATCACTTAGACATAGAAACCAATATGAATTAATATTAGTCTCAAATAAAGCTAGTTGGATCTATCAAAAGACTTGGAGATATCTACTTCAGAACCATTGTATGCATCCTCTAATTTTTTATAGAATGCATTCCTTCTCAAGACACCCCTATGGCTTCATGGACTCCTTTTCCATTCATAAAACCAATTTGATATTGTCTAAAGTCACCAAGAGAATATGGTTTGTACTTCTTGAGAATTAAGTATAGGAAGGTGCAATTGAAAGCACCAAAATCTTCTTTCATTTCCTTGTGCCTTCCACTACCCTTAAAAGATCCTCTTCCAACAAGTCATAAAATCCTATGAAAAAATTCATGGTCAAGACATCATGACCTGGACTCTTGTCTTTTTGTAGCAAAGCCAATATGGGATTTAGCTCATCTTTTGATACTTCCTCTACCAAGAACTCATTTTCCTCTCTCCTACAAATATTGGAAGTAGGATGTAATATTTATTGTTTCAACAATATCCACCCTATATAGTTCTTTATATAATCCTTTGAAATGGGAGACTCCTATGTTTTTTATCTCTCTAAATGTCCTTACTATACTTCCATGCCCCTTTTGCATTTCCCAAATTGTATTGATATTTCTCTGATGGTTAGTAAAATTGTGGAAATATTTAGTATTTTTGCCCCCATTAGCTAATGATAGGACCCTACTCTTTAGCCTCCGTTCTGATTCTTTTTCTTCTAATAGTTTCATTTTATATTGCTCAAAGTCCCTTAGATTATTCCTATATGATTTATCAAATGTGCCTTCAAAGTCATGGGAATAGGTATCAACAATTTGAGCCTCCAGTGAGGCTAAGGTCTATTCATCTCTCCTTCTCTTTAAGTGGGCCTAGCTAGATAGTTCACTCTTTACTTTTTTTTAGGTTTGCAAAGAATTGTAGACTGACAAACACCATCATATATCAACCATCCAATAGTTACTAAGTTAATTAAACCCTCATCCTCTAACCACCTTGGATTGAATTTTAAAGAGCTAGGAGGCTTATTGTCTTCCTTCTCAATTTAGATAATGATTGGAAGATGTTTGGAGTCACTTCCCACATATACGCATGTTTTTTAGGGTCATACATTACAGTGTTGGATACAAGGCATCTATCCATCCTTTTGGAGATCATCCTTTCCCCAACCTATAGATTTCTCCATGTTGGGGTCATCTTAATGGGATCCACATCTATAAGTCATACTTCCTCAATATGATGAACAAAGAAAATTTCTATAGTGTCCTCCCAGGTAGAGGACCTCTAGATCTCTACCTTTTTTTATGATGAAGTTAAGATAACCCCCAAAATAATATTTTAGACTCTTAGAAATTTCTCTTGCAACATCACCTACCAGGAAGGGATTATGTCCTCTAGGGACCATACACATTAACAGCAAAGTAAGTTTTTCCCAACTCCATGGATAAGAATACTACTCCAATCCCTAATCCCAAGAAAAAAAAGTTAATTAGTCTCATGGATATTCTTTTTCATCTCATTAGAAACCCCCCAGGTCGCCCTACAACATATAGTGTAAGAAAATATTATTCCTTCTAATATTTAGAGAGGTCTCCAATAACCTTATTTCCCTTACCCATGGTTTCTTGAATCATTAAAACATCCATCTTATGGATATTCAAAAAACTTCCCAAGGAAAAAAAAAATTGGGCTTGCATATCCCCCTAATATTGAGGGATTGAATTATCGTTGGGGAATGTTTACAGAGGTTTTCCCTATTCTAATGCCCCCTTTAAGGGTTTTTTGCTTCCCTTCCTTAACCTCCATGAGTACCTTCTCCATATCCCTACCAAGTCCTCCTTCATTTCCACTAGATTCAATAGATCCAAAACCTTTTCTAGACCTCAAGGAGTATCTACATGCCTCAACAGAAAAAATGTCAACCCCTACTACTAGAGGGGTTGGAATCCCTAGTTCACCTAGGTTCTCCTCCCCTTGTTTCTAACCTCAAGTGGTACTTCCATCAAAGGTGGGTTATAAGCCCTTAGAAACCCCCCCAAACAAGTCTTCCCTATTCTTATCCTCCCATCCCTTCCTAACCTTCCTCAATGAAAATTTTTTATACCTTCTATCCCCAACCATTGTTCAAAAGGAAATGTTTCTACTTCTTTTTCAAAAATAGTAGAAGAAGGATCAATGAACTTACCCAAAGGAATAGGGGCTTGAGTAGGTGAGGGTTCCAATCTCTGAGTCTCTCGTTGCAGATATACCATTAACATGTCCAAATATTATACATAAGGTAGACCCTTCTCCTTATTAATACCCCTATACCACTTTCCAAGAAAGCTTCCACTCCCACTAAGCCTTTGCCTAAGACCTTCTCAGCTTCTTGAGCCTCTAAGATAACTTCATGTCTTTGTCCACCAACCCTTTGATTTATACCTTCCATATTTAATATAAGGATATCGACCTTTTCCTTTCCCTCACTCACTCCATTTCTATCCTTCCTTCACCATTCTTTAATGTGGAAGTTCAATGAGCAATCATTAACCATATGTCGATACACATAGCATCTAGAGCATCAAAAGGGTAGGCCTATGTAGTCCAATTCTTGAATGTAGATACAACTACCCACCACAATCTCAATCTCCTTCACCAACCCTTCCTTGACATCCAAATCAACTAAAATTTTGGATACAATGTGCATATGGGATCTTTTGAACTACTCAACCAGATCACCTATGGTCTTGAAGGCTTTGACAAACCACAGTTCAAATACTAATATGGGAATTTTAACCTAGATCTAGTGTTTGGTAACCCTTTCCATTATCGAATCGAATTATGACATCCATTTTTCAATATCATTGAGGTTGTACCCAAATACCATTTCAACAATAAAACTGTAATGGAATCCACTTTGGATTGACAATTAAAAACTGATAAACCTTTTTCTAATGTGTAGAAACTGGGTGAGTATCCTAATATCTGGGTCCAAGATCTCTCTATCTAACAAAATAGGTTTTTCTTCAGGATGAACATTCCATAGGAATGACCCGTCAAGTTTCTTCTTATCATTCCCACAACCTTTTGTGAGATCCACCCCAAGGACTAATTTAGGCTTTCCTTTTAGCAACTTAATGCATTTCCTACCCTTCCTTCCAGTTTTTAACTCATGAGTCCTTACCACTCTTTCCTCTTTCACTAGTTACCGATTCTCACCCTTTCTTAGACTCCAAACAACTTCAGGGGGGCTATGGGCTCTATTATCTTCCTCTGAACCATCAAATTCCCCCACTAACAAACCCTAATAACCCTAAACCTTATAATCCATATAATTGAAAACCCCTTATCCATATAACACTACTAAACCTTATAATCCTTATAATCGAAAACCCCTTATCCATATAACTCTACTAAATCTTATAATCCTTACAATTGAAAACTCCTTATCCATATAACCCTTATAATTCTAATGCTTCATAACCTTATAAACCTTTAAACCTAACCTCTATGTTTCACTAAGTCCTTTGCTCTTGGTCCATAAAAAAATGCTCACCTTTGAAAACTTGTAGAAAAGAAGGATAAATGGTCTATCATGGTTTGTCCTTTGTCAAAATTCTAAGGAAAACACTTACCACATGTTTCTTGAATGCCAATACATCAAGGAAGTTTGGAGATTCACCTTGGGGTCACTACCATAAAGGTTATCTTGGCCCACCTCAGCCTCTGATTTCTTTATCCATTGGGGGAACCATTACCTCGGGAATTTCAGTAAAAAATATATCCTCAAGAGGTTTTGGGATTCTCTCCCCAAATATATTTGTTGGAGCACATGGATAGCTCAAAACAAAAGAATATTCAGAGGAGAAATCACTAGTCTAAAACAAACAATGATGAGAGCTTGTGCTCTTTTTTCATAATACATGAGGTCTTGAGCTCAATGTAAATGGAAAAATATGGACACACAAGGGGCCAATTGGATGTCCTTGTTCTAGGTGGAAAACAACCTCCATCCCGTTGTCAATCCTTCAACTAGTGTGCCAAAATGATCCTTACATTTATTGAAGGAATCTTTCAAAGAATGGCAATCTCAACAGTAGGATCACATTATATTCTTTGATGGAGCTTCGCGAAGCTACCTAGGGCGGCAAGTGTGCTTTCGAATGAAATTCAAATGAAAAAAATATGTCGAGACTCAATGATTATTATCATGGCTATCGTTAATCAAAATATCAAGGGAGACAACATTTATAAGGGTGTTATCTCATGGGTCTTGGAACTTCTTTGCAAATTTGAAATCTTCTCTTTGTTCCACATCAGGCGAGATGTAAACTTGATTGTAGACCAACAAGAAACTGAAGGAGCTAGCTTAAGAAGTGGTGAAATTAATATTAATGGGGCTATAAAACCCCTCCCTATCCCTTAATTGATATGATGTTGGTCATATATTTACTTAGGGTTTAGTGGCCTTGGGTTATTAAATCTGATCTTATCCAAGGACGTTGATGTGATCTCTCTATTCAATATTGCATGTGTGGGAACATTTCATTAGAATTCGACGCAATGGGAAAGGTTCATTTTTTCATGCAGCTTTGCAATTTCAATCAGAATTCATGTGGAGGCATCAATATCCTCTCGACGTGCAAGAAATGGGTTCTCCTCCTTCCTCTGGTACATTCCCATTCCTTTTCTTGCAGTGTTTTTTTACCTCTTAGTTCCTCTGAATTTATAATTGTGGGAAGTTCTATGATAAGCAAGCTTGAAATTCATCCTCCCTTCAATTTTTTGAGACAAGCTATTGGAACCATTAGGTAATTTTCTAGGGTTGCGATATATTCGACCTATAAACCCTTGTATTTATTTTATTTCCCTTGCTGACCTCAGTTCACCATTGCCTCCCATGTCTATGCTTTGATTTTGTCAGCCTCCCCTCTAGACTGCAAGCTCTCCTACCCCACTTTCTGAAACCACCATCTGAATCTCTTTGTTTCTCTAGTATTTAATATTTAAAATGGTTGTGGGTATCCTTGTAACAAATCTAGGTTCATCAGTCTTTCCCCTCTCTTATCTTTGGATGAATTTGGTAGCCCAATTCACTTATCTTCCCATTCTCGACTAAAAGACCAAAAAAATCAGTTGTGCACTCAATCCAAGGATTCACTAGAGGATAGCATGGGGATAAAAATAAAAGTTATTGTCTTCACCCAATAATAATTATTCCTGGGTCATAATGATGCAAAAAAAAATCATTCACTTCAAATAAATTTCTAGATGGAAATTTTCTTATAGATTCTTATGGGGTTTTGATAATTGGGGTTGTCTGTTCAAATTTGGGACCATGTTGTTCACAATGGACCCATCTTGTTCTAATATAAAGAGAATATTAAGTAGGCATGAAGATATGGTATAGGGCAGCAGATTAAGATACAACCAATTTGACAACAAGGTAAATGGACATGAGAAAATAACTTTGGCATTACTCCATAGTGTGGAAACCTTAGAGCAAGAAAGGAAAAAGACAAATGATCTAGAGAAAATTGTTGGGACACTCATGCAACATGCAGATGGTTTGGAGCATGAATGCCAATATCTTAGAGCCACAATCATGCCTCAACAATCAAACTTAGGACCCAATGTTTAGCTGGTAGCAGAGCCTTCGATAGAGAACCAAGATGATTCACTGGGAGACAGAGATCTAGTACCCATGGAGATTGAAGACCAAGAACCTAGTCATGGTGAATTCCAAGAAGCATATGAAAACAAATCTACAATTTAATCATGTACTTTCATTTCATTTTGTTGTTAGGAAATTTTATCAAAGTTTATAGCAGCAAGTCTGCTCGAATGTATGAGGAGATAAGTAGTTTTTTTGTTGTCATCCCTATATCATCAAACTCAATCTATTTAGAACCAACTTTTGTATCTATTTTCTTTGTTGTTTTGCTTCGGCACAACCTCCATTATATATAAATCCTTTTAGTTTATTTAATAAAAAAATTAATAACCTTGAATACCTTTAAATATTACCCCAACATTAACAGCTTTCCACTTATAATCCCTAACATGTGATACATCTAACATTTATCACCCCTAACCCCTTGAACCACTAATCCCTAAACCATATAACCCCAAACTCCTATATACTTTAAGCTTTATAACCACCAATTACTATAACCTGCAAACCCAAATAACCCCTAATCTTACCTTAACTTGTTTCCCTACACACCTTTAACATTATAACCCATATAACCATGCTTAATGTCTATTTTTTACCCATTGCAACCCATAGCTCTCATAACCCCTAACCCTTATCACCACTAATACCTATAAATCATAATTCACAAACCATGTACCCTTTATAAATGTTGAATTTTCAATAATCTCGGCTTAAGCATGAATTTCATTCCATTTTAGCATTTTACTTAAACCATAGACAATTTGTAGCAGCAACCAAGATCACAAGAAGAAACACCATGCACAAGAACACAAGAAGTATCATGGGAAACCCTTCTCAACAAGGTAAGAAAACCCAGCCAAAATAATTTGCTATAATCTTCAAGAGAAATACCTTCACCACCAATAAACCTATCACACAAGAGGGTGCTCAACCCCTATAAGACTAGCACCCAAGAGAGGTGCGCACTTTTCCCAAGAAGGTGTACTTGTTGAAATTTCCAAACTCACTTCAAAGATATGTTTCCTCAATGGGGAATTTACCTTTACTTATACTAGACTGAACCTATCAACATAAGTGTCTATTGGCACAATAGGGACAACCTCACTAGCTCAAAATATAATTAATATTAACCAGATCTTTTACATTAATTATTAATCACATTAAGGTGGGGCCAACCTGTACCCTTTATATTACTATTAGGGTTACAGGAAGGTCTAACTCTTGAACAACATAGCAAGGGATATTATACACCCACTAGTTCTCATCCACTAGGGGCACATCCATAGGGATGTACATATCTTCGGCTCACTGCATTACACAGATGAACCACTTCTTCACTAGTGCTCAACCACTAGGATCACATTCACCTATGCTCATGCACATGCACGTCCACTCAACAGATCTTCTTTCCCACTGCATTACACATGAGATTCATCTGGAGTTTCTCATCAAATATTTTTCTTAGAGGAGGATAATACATGATATTCATTTATGTTCTCATGACGATGCACCCAGCACTTTGGGATTTCACACGTTCACCTTGTGCTCAGCCATAGGCACATTCAACTCAGCAGATCTCCTTTCTCACTGCATTACACAGGAGAATCATCTGGAGCTCTTCTCAACTCTCTATAAGGAGGATGCCATCTCTACATTCCATCTCTGTCTCAAATAGGAACCACACACCACTCTCAGGTGCTTTCTCTCACGTTTGTAAGATGGAGAATGTCTCACATAGCTATAATGATCAACATCTCTCAGGTTTGTAAGATGGATAATGTCTCACATAGTTGCAATCATCAACACTCCCTCTCAGCTAGGGAGGCATTCTTCATCATGCCAAGACTCATACAGATGTACTTTTGAAATTTGTATTGGCTGTAGTCATCAATACTCCCTCTCAACTAGGGAGGTATTCTTCACCAAGTTGATTTGGTGAAGATGTCTGCAATATTCTCATGTGTAGGAAGTTATTGCATGCGTATTATTTTCCTCTGCAACATATCTTTGATATAATGACACTTTATATCAACATGTTTCGATCTATTATGAAACACTCAGTTCTCAAAAGAGATTTACACACAGCTCTGGTTATCATCATAGGATCCATCTCATGATCAAGTAAATATGTCGGAATCTTGTGAAGCCATATGGATTCGCACACTCTATGCTATATACTCTGCTTCTATGGTACTCAAGGCCACAAAGTTTTGTTTCCTACTGCATCAGGAAGTCATGGAAAAAATTGTGGTAAGACAACAACCATATGTGCTCTTCTGATCCATTGTACTCTATGCTCAATATGTATCAACATATCCTGCAAACTCAAGTTCACACTGGAGGCATATCTCAAGCCATATCCAACTGTACCTCGTATACATATATCCATACATGCTTTATTGCTATCAGGTGAGTCTGTCTCGGCTGAATCATGGATTGATTAAGCACATTCACTGCATAACATGAATTAGGTTTGGTGTTAACCGGATACATCAATTATCCAATCAGTTGTGGATCAATCTCGTCTAAATCATCGTCATTTTCTTCAAATCCATCACGGTGGTTTTGAATTTTGTCATACTGAACTTCTTTTAATATTCATGTTGTATGTTTTCCTTGACTTAGGAAAAATCTCATTGGTCCTTTGGCATACTTCTTGTCCCAAGAAGTGGTGCATCATACTCATATCCTTCATCTCAAAATCAGAATTCAAGGCTTGCTTGTATCTAACAACAAGGATTTCTAAATGAGTTATCAAAATTAGGCTCTCATCACCAACATTGTAATAATATAGGTTTGGATCGGCAACGCCCTTGTTGAAACCCAACCTCATCAAGAATCGATCCATCTGATATAGTTTCCAACTCATGGATGGTAATATGGATGGAAGTGTATTGGGTTTACTGGATCAAGTGTCTCATCATAGAACTCCCTATGTTTGTGAGAAACCTTTGGCAATAGATCTCGCTTTATATTTCTCAACACTTCTATCAACTGCATGCTTAATCTTATAGATCCACTTGGAAGTCATCACAAACTTTCCTTTTGGTCTCTGAACAATATCTTATACATCATTCTTTTAAGATATATTGGTATTCTTTTGTTATGGCATATTTCCATACCTGTTCTCTTGTTTCTTCTCTATGAAAAGAAGGATCAGAATCAATGATGTGGCTCATGGCTGAAGAGTAGCTCAAAAAATCTCTTTGTTCTCTCGGGATGTGCCTTGAGAGGCTTGTATGTTTCTCTGCCTCCTGCAGAGTGAGCCTAGGCAGACCTTTTATGCCCTACTGCAATATTTATGAACATATCAACTAGAGCAACTTTTTTGTCTCCCTCTGAACTGTTGAAGGGGGAGAAGGCGTTGTCTCACTGTTAATATCCATCTGATATTCTCTAGATATTTGAAAATATATCTCTTCTTCAAGGACAACATATTTGCTTGTCTCAATCTGTCTCTGACTAGGGATGTCAATCTGGAATTTATTTGAAGATTGATTGTTATCCCATAAACGTATCATTTCTCCCTAAAGGGTCTGTCTTGGAATTCTTCTCTTTGGGTACATGAAAATACATTGGGTATGAAAATATCCTGAAGTGTTCAATATCATGCTTCACTCAGATGAAGGCTTCTTCGGGAGTTATGTTTTTCAAAGTCTGGTGAAGACTCTTGTTCTGAACATATATTGTGGCATGCATGCTTCTGCCCATAGAATCATAGAAATATTTTGATCATGCATTATTGCATTGGTTGCCTCAATGATGGTTCTATTCTTCCTCTTTCTTAAATAGTTTTCACTCCCTCTTAGTCAAGTGGCTCCCTCTAAAGGATAAACATCTTCCTTTGTAGTTAACCTATCTGGAACAAGAAAACAAGAAGAACCAAAATAAGAATATCTCCTAAAGGAGAATAATGAGTGCATCTCTAGAATCAAAACAATTTAAGGATTGTTGTCACAACTACAACACCTACATGTATTGTAGAAAACTTTAGAAATATAGGTTAGAGGAATGACAATTACAACAATAAAACTTGGAGTCTTCACTTTGAGTGTGTTTTTCCTCTGAATGTAATGAGATCCCTCTGGATCCATGACCTCAGCAAAAGGTTCCTTCCTCCTGCAATTTCCCTCATGAAAATGATACAAATAATACATATACAAGTGCATACTTGAGGGTGTTGATATGATTTCAGCAATGGCTCCTAGTTGATCTTTGTCCTCTTGAAATTTTCATGAAGGAGGTATGTCACATTGACAACTTTTTGTATCACCCACAATAAGTCTTCCTTTGAAGTCTTGTCTTCCAAAAACTTGAAGTTTCTTGATCCATCAAGCTTAACTTCCATCATAGTTTTGTCCATCATGATTTTAGATTCTTCACAACCCTTTGTCAACTGGGTCAGAAAACCTGACCGCTAGGCTAGGCTAGCACTTTTAGGTTTTGTTGGACTTGTGACTGCCAACAATAAGCCTTTGAAAGATGGGATAACACTAGTGGGTAAAAGAGCTCCTTCAATGAGTTGCAAAAACCCTAATTCTAAATTTTCTGCAGAAATTACCGAAACCTTAGAAACCCCGGGGTCAAAAATAAAAAATGCTTGGAATTTCATTCTCAGATTCTCTGGAGGTGATTTGGATGTGGAGGTGATTTGGATGAGTTCGTACTCTCATATGCCAAAATTATCCCCAACATCCAAGTATTAATGGTTGAAACTGAGAAAGAAGGAGGGTCTTACGAAATTTATGGAAACCATAAGAGGGTCGTACGGTTCTGCAAAAAGAGGACGGTTTGCCTTGAAGTTTTGTGCAATGGGTTCTTCAAGACCTATGCTCTGATACCATGTTGATTTTTCAATAATCTAGGCTTAATCATGAATTTCATTCCATTTTAGCATTTTACTTAAACCATAGACAATTTTTTGCAACAACCAAGATCACAAGAAGAAACACCATGCACAAGTACACAAGAAGTATCTTGGGAAACCCTTCTCAACAAGGGAAGAAAACCCAACCAAAATACTTTTCTATAATCTTCAATAGAAATACCTTCACCATTAATAAACCTAGCAGACAAGAGGGTGCTCAAACCCTAGAAGTCTAGTGCCCAAGAGAGGTGCGCACTTTTCCCAAGAAGTTGTACTTGTTGAAATTTCCAAACTCACTTCAAAGATATTTTTCCTCAATGGGGAATTTGCCTTTACTTATACTAGAATAAACCGGTCAACAGAAGTGTCTATTGGCACAACAGGGTTGATCTCACTAGCTTACAATATACTTAATATTAACCAGATTAATTATATTTTACATTAATTATTAATCACATTAAGGTGGGGCCGACCTGTACCCTTTACATTACTATTAGGGTTACAGGCAGGTTTGACTCTTGACAATATAGCAAGGGATATTGTACACCCACTAGTGCTCATCCACTAGGGGCACATTCATAGGGATGTCCATATCTCTAGCTCATTACATTACACATAAGAACCACTTCTTCACTAGTGCTCAGCCAGTAGGATCACGTTGTCCTCGTCCACAGGCACGTCCACTCAATAGATCTTCTTTCCCACTACATTCCACATGAGAGTCATCTAGAGTTTCTCATTAAATCTTATACTCAGAGGAGGCTAATACATCATCTCCATTTATGTTCTCATGATGATGCACCCAACACTTTTGAATTTCACACGTTCACCTTGTGCTTAGCCATAGGCACGTCCAACTCAACATATCTCCTTTCTCACTGCGTTACATAGGAGAATCATCTGGAGTTCTTATCAACTCTTTGTAAGGAGGAGGTTGTCTCTACGTTCTAGACCTGTCTCATATAGGAACCACACACCCCTCTCAGGGTATTTCCCTCAGGTTTGTAAGCTAGAGAATGTCTCACGTAGCTACAATGATCAACATCTCTCAGGTTTGTAATCTGGAGAATGTCTCACATAGCTGAAATCATCAACAATAAACTTATAACCTATACATTATTACTAACTCATAATGCATATAACCTTAAATCACTAACTCCTATAACCCCTAGATGCTAACATATCCCCTAACTCCTAACTCTTAATCCCAAACCCTTATCAACCTTAATCCATATAATCCTTAGCCCATAGTTCATGTAACCCTTAACCCATATGACATAAATTACACATCATTTAAAACCCAATCTCTATAGATCATATCATTTGACCCATTTATCTTATATAATCCCTAGCTACTTTAACCTCTAAGTCCTTTTACCCCTAAAACATGACCAATATAACCACTACTCCCCACAACAATTTAATCTTAACCCTTATAGCCCCTAAACCCCCAAAATAATAACCTTTAACTCCTTTAAGCTCTAACCATTGCAACCCTTTTAACTCCTAAATCATAATACATATAAACCCAAACCATTATCATAGCTAAATTGTAACATCTAATACATAATATTGAATATGTATTACCCATGGTAACTAACCCTATATCCAAAATGTGTTTAACCTTAAATCAATAATAATTATAAACCTATAGCCCTTCTTTATAGTGACCAATATCCATTAAACATATAATCCATGACCCTTACAACTCTTTATCCTTAGCACTTATATAACCCATTTAATACCTATGCAATTTAACTATTATTCAATGAGCCTTATCACCCTTAACCTATAACACTAAGCCCTTAACTCTCGTACCCCTTTATGTGTAACCTCTATAACCTTAACCCATATACACCTCAACCCCTTTACCTTATAGTATTTAAGCATTAAATCCCTAATTCAGATCCACTAGATCATAGTGATTATAACCCTTAGCCTTATATAACCCATAAAACCCAACCTTTATAACCCCCAATATTTATGTTGTTTTACTAAAAACCCATATAAATATTAATGAAAACTATCCCTACAACTCTAAATGAATATCATATGTAATCCATATATCTCTTAATTCCTATAATTTATACCACCCATATAACCCTCAATCTTGTGATCCCTAACCCTTAAGCACCTATTGATCTTAGCAATTATAACCATTAAAATGCATACTCCTTATAACCCTCTAACCTATAACCCATAACCATTATAACCTACAATTCATATAACCCTAATAACCCCTATCACATCTAACCACTAGCCCATATATCCCTTAAAACATAGAATACATAATCATTATAGCTTCTAACCCCTATAGCCACTAACCAATAACTACTAATATTTATAACCATTAATAAATAAAGTTTATTGTCACACACCCAACCCCCTAAGTGTCCTTTTAAGGGATGGGGCATAAAATTTCTGATTTCTTACTACTCCCTTGAATTCCTCGGGGCATTATTGGTTAAAGGCCCCCCCATCACCATGTGGCTCCACTTCATTCGTACTAGTCGACGTAGCACTAATGCGACCGAAGTCATCATCTTCTATCAATGACGAGGCAACCAGAGGAGGGGTTATGGGGAAAGTCCCAACTAGGCTTTCACGATTTCAAGCCTTCGACTCTTTATTAGTCTCATACAAATCCAAAACCTCCCGAAGGTCCAAAATCCGAATGACTTCTCCCCATCCGGAATCTATGGTGGAGATGTGTCCACCCCCAGATCTAATGGTTTAGATTTATTCACGCTTAACACCTAGCCTATATTTGACGAGGGTCCCACACTTATTTTGCATCCAATGCCGCGGTGACATGTGGGTCTTCCCCAACATGCCACATCATCATAGCTTGCAAGGTCTCACCCACCCAGAGGTTGGAATTTGTATAGATCTTATAGGCCTCTTAAATATATTAATCGGTATCATAATAAAATCACGCTCTTTATTATTCATTTATTTAATCCCTATTAGGGATAATTAATATTAATTAATTAACCCCGTAAATTCCATTTTTATTTGGCCTAAATTACCGGCCTGGTTAAACCAATGACTTACTTCCCTTTTTCCTTGGAAATCCAACATTTCGGGATGGATTGGTGTTAATTATTATATTAAAGCCCCAACAGATTAACTCATAATCAAATCATTTTACTAATTCGTTTTTAATTAATATATTATTATTTAGTTATATTATAATATAATTAAACATACTAAATGACACTTAGGATTATTAGTAGTAATTAATACCTAAATCCATGGACTTCAACGTGATTACTCTCCATACGCATATGGACATACCCAGAACCCCCAAACGTCGAAGTTCCGAAGAGGGTCCCACTTAGGTTATATTATGATGAAAATGTAATTAATTATATTACCTTATAATATAATAAATTACATTTAATATTTATTATAATTGATTTCATATTCTTAATCTCACAAAACATAATATAATGTAATTAATTACATTTAATATTTATTATAACAATGGAGCATGGTAAAGTAGGTTCAAGCCTTCAACCATTTTAGCTCATGCACTCTATCACCCCAAACATCCCGAGTCGCGAAGTCCTGAAGGGGTCCACACTTATACGTTTTACGCATTAAACACTAATTTTAAAAAGGTAAAAGGATTTCCCTCATCCATGTGCAAATATTATAATAAATTTTTTATTATTATAATATATTTATTGGAAAACCACCTCCTTGAGAATTGTACCTAGGTTAAATAAATCCCCAATATTGTATTTTAATATTGGAATGAGGGAGAAACTTTGGGTCAACTACTTCGACTCTCCAACACATTCTCCATTCCTCAAACATCTCGGAGTCGTAGAGTCCTGAAGTGGTCCCACGCATGTGGGTTATAAAATGTATACAATATAAATATTTGGGAAAAAAAGTTGACCTCGTCCACGTGAGGATTTTATAATATTATGATGTATTATAAGGCCCCATTAAAGTGTGTACTTAAGAATTATAAGTTTTCCATTAAGTGTTTTTCTAAGGAGACTCTAGGTTGGAAGCCTTTGGGATTTATCACAACACAATCACTTCAACATCCCGAAGTCTTGAATTCCCAAAGTGGTCCCACGTGCATACATTACACATTAAATAATAATATAAATCGAAAAGGATTTGGTCTCATCCATGTGTTCATTGTAATATATTAATTTTATAATAAACCCCGTTAAATTTTGTGCCTAAGTTTTCATAATTTTTCA
>CBVK0103191231.1:0-16535 GCA_900067695.1 Picea abies | reverse complement strand
GGTTTATATTGAGTTTATGCTATTACTATCATTTTGGTTGGTTGCGTTCTTTTGTAGGATCATCATTGTATGAGTGTTGGAACAGAGCTAGGATGGAGATGGCAAGATGAAGTGGCATTTAAACGGTATGTCACCTATTCCGCTTTAGTTAGTAAATTCAATATTTAAAACTTAAGGAAAGTGTCATGTTCTGGTGTGTTTTATTCTAGATCTAGGTGGATCTAGGGAGACCATTTAGTGTCCAAACCTACCGATTTATCCAATAACAACCAGAAATTGAATTTCCCCCAAAGAGCCCAGATCTTTGAGATTTTCCTCCCAGAAGATGCCCAATTACCCAAGAATAATCCACATTACTCATCTTCCATTTTCACTCTCAAAGACAACTAGATCATATCCATTCTTTCTTAACTATTAGGTTATTACTCATATGAATGGGTATATGAGCCTATTTTAGGTTTTCTATCCATATTTTCTATAGAAGAAAGAGTTTCCATTAAATTCAATTTTAGTCAATTTATGGATGATAATATTCATGATTAGTTATTCAAGTTTCCAACCGAAGGGATGTTCATATACTCTTCAGTTATGGTTTACATGTTTTTATTTTACCAATTAGAAAGGTTCCCCTGTGTACTTCAAAAGTTAAACCAGTAATGAATCCCACAGCCAGTGACATCATGGACCTCATTGGTGAGGAAAAAATCAACATAGTACAACTTCAAGGACTCCATAGATCAGTTCATTCACCCAGTTGTTTGTATGTTGAACAACAACACAGAGCCAAGGATCACTAAACAAATTCAGAAGGTCTTGCACCTGTATGATCAAGCTAAGATAGGGGATTGGTATTTATACCAAAATCATATAGAGATAAGGGTATATGGGTGTGAGTTGCCTCCTTATAAATTGTCCAAATACCTCCCAATGAGGATTTTTGCACTAGAATATATAAGACAAATGGTGAATTCAGATGACATTCACTTTGTTGCAACAAAGAAAAATTCCCAGCTCAGAATCAAAACCCAGGTTGGACCTTTCATCTACAACAATAGATCAACAAGAGAAGAAGTAGATAACTTCTTGAAACAAATGAGGTTTCCTTTGAGTTCCACTTGGGAATATGACCCATTTGGTGTCATTTATGAACTCAAAATCAAACAAAGGAGCACTCCTTATGTTCACACACAGAGGCTAGAAGTGGAAAGATACATGAACTAGACAAAGTGACAGGAAAACACATTGCAAGAACCAAAGGAGCAACATATCTCTGCAACCAGTTCACAAACTAATACACCCCAAAAGCAAGTAGAGAAGAGAGCAAGGAAGGAGGTTTCTCCGTCAGTCACAGAGGTATCAACTGGGGATTTCCAAGTATAAATAAAGAGGGAAAAAACCAGTCATACACCAGATTTACTCAAGGAGGGAGAAATGCAGTCCACCATATTCTTGGAGGGACCACACTCTTCAACCCATTCAGATAGTCTAGTTACAGGCTCTCCATCATCATTAGCATATCAAAGAAACCCGAAAACTACTCTTACAACTGAATTAGCTCATGGGAAAAAAGCGTCAAATATTTTTGACAAATATAAACAGATCAAGCAAAGGAATGCGCTCCTCCATAGTAGCACCTACACTCAGTCTTGGAAGTAGACCTCCACTAATCAAGATACTCTGTTATCATATTTTGACATAGAAAGAGGGAGAATGCAAATGGCATTCTTACAAGCACAATTTCCCCATCCAAGAACAACTACAGACTACAAAAGCATTGCTTTTGAATTTGATGTAAAAGATGTCCATCCAGTGGACCAGATGTATATGCATAGGCAGATAGGAGAAATGATATTCTCAACTTTGACAAATACCTCAATTACTGCTTCTAAATTGTAAGTATCCCTAAACAATATCCAGTCCCAACTGAATCTTGAGAAGATTTATTCTTTGGCCAAGGATAACAAAATAAAATCATTAGAATAATTGGTTCTTAAGATTGGGTATGACCCAACAAATGTCAAGGCAACAAAGGAGTTGTTAAATAAGAAGAATGTTGATATAGAATATCTTAGAAAGAAGCTGAAGCTTCCAGCTACAGAATATTCACAAAAAAAAGAAGTGGTTGAGACTGAAAGTCACAAAGAAGAGATGTTAAAGTTAATCATGGAAAAAAATGCACAAATAAGAGAAATGGAAGCAGAAATGGACAAACTAATAAAAGAAAAGGAGAAAAACATGCAACTGGCCATGATCCCACTAGAAGTAGTGCCTCTAACAGGGATCATAACAACATAAGTTTCCACATCATCAATCCCATCAACAATCCCAGTACAAGTTTCAGAAGCATTTGACAAACTTGTAAAATCCATGGAAGATATGTCCATACAAGGGGAAGAAATCAAAAAATTATACGAAGAGGTAAAGACATTGCAGGAATTGAAATCAATGTTCCAATCCAATCATCAGATAGATATGTATAAGTCTCTAAGGCTTAGTCAACAGTTACAAAAATTAGGGAAAGAGATTGCCATGGAGAATACCTTAACCCAAGCTAAGGAAAAAATTTGGATAGATATCATCAAATCAATGTCAGAAATTTGTCCTTCCATACAAATAATTTTTGAGCAACATGAATTAGTACAGAAAGCTAGGGGATCAATTGAAATCATCAAGGAAGAATTGGGAGAAAGAACCATAGAGGCCACTGAACTTAACATATTTCTAAACTCCAAAAACAAACAGGAGTTAGAAGAACTAGAAATTAAGGGCAGAACTGAAACCATTCTTGAGATTAAGAAGGTTCTAACCAAGAAAGTATTATTGTTGCAACTAGAAGAAAAATCTCAAGTGATGGACATAGGTTTCCATAGTTTCTTCAGTATGTTTGAGGTGCTACACAAGAAAGGGCTTCATGGATTGTTAGTACTAAATGAAAAATTGATCACTCTACCTGATTACAAACAAAAAATGAGCATAGTAGCAAATGACAGTTCAAAGTTTGCAGGGATACATGGAAGAATTACTGGTAAATATTTCTTGGAGACACTACAATTAGACTTAATAATTCAACATGAAATCAAGGATATCTTCATCACTAATCCTACATTTTCCAAATACACATAGATGGATGAAATATATAGGAAATTACTCAAGATTTCCATCCCAAGTAAAAAGAGGTGGGAAGATCTATGCACATTACTTGAGTAGAGGATGTTTTGGTGTTCTAGTCAGCATGGAGAAGTGGCTAGCCAAAGTCAAAGATATGAGTCATCAACCACTTCCACCAAATTAGTACCAGAGATCTAAACAAATATGCAAAATCCCTACATTTTGTATTTAGAGATTTAGTTAGTTATATATTCCTCCATAATATCCTAATCATTTATGACAGGATTTATTGTAGATAGTTGTATAAATACTTCTCTCTTCGAAGTATTATGGGTTTATTTTTGCACTCAAGAGCTATTGTGTAAATTTTCAAAGGATCGACCAGTAATAAAAGAGGCTTATTCATAGGATTCTTGTGTCATATTGTTGGTAATGTGATTTCTCTCTTTGTCAAATGCTTTTCTATTCTTTGTAATCATTGCATGTGTTTCCAATTCTAATAATTAAAAGAAAGTTAAAGAATAGAATTTGTTTCATTATACTTTGTCTCTGGTTTTTCAATGATCTTCATGTTGTTCATCTAAAACTAAGTAAAATAATTCTTAACTTCTCTTCTACTTAGTGGATTTTCCCCTCTTTTCCTCTTATTCATTTCATTCGATTCAAATAGATCCAACAATTTTACTACATTTCCCCGTGGAGAAAACCTTATAAAAAATTGAAACAGGTCCTTATATTTAAGTACAGACCCCATAGCCCAATGGAAAATTAAGCATTCATTCAGCCATATATTTCAAATAAACAAGCACTAAACTTTCATAACTAGCCTAACACTCAAAACTAAAAAAAATCTAAATCCTATAGAGAGCTCCCTCTCTGAAGCTAGCAGGGCCAGATCCCAGCTTCCAAAGTGGTTTGGTAGTTACCGCTATCTTTTCTTCTACAACGTCTGGAAATTACAGAGTGATAACAGGAGGTCCTACTAGATATTCTTAAAATGTTGATTCTTAATGTTCAATATGTAAATTTGACTTTTATTTAATTTGTGAGTTCGTTGTATAACATAGAAAAATGTTGCTTAATGTTTACCTCGCTATTTCCTCATACTTGGCATATTCTTTCCCCCTACAATTCCTTGGAATGTTCCTATTTCCTTGTTACAAATCTCGATTTATGTTGAGTCAATTCTTAGTTGTTATAATCATCCTTACTAATGTTATATTTCCATGATTATACTTAATGATGTGAAAGGGTAGTTGAGGGTAGTAGGTATAAGTTACATTTATTAAATGTGGCTCATTGTTCTAATTAATACCATCATTTAAATAAAGGTCGTTAGTGATTATGATTAGGGTTAGGTTGTAATGCTATAAATAAGGAAGCTTTCAATGGGGGCATTGAGTATTGTATCTTGTGGCTTTGACATTAATGGGAGGTTTCCCCTTGAATTGCTTACATAGTGTCCCTCAAATAAGGTGGCTAATAAAATTTTGGTATGCATCATTGTGTCATATTAAGTTTTATAGTATATTTGATTGCAAGTTGTTATTGGAGGACATGAAATCTCAACATTTGTTGTGTTGATACCTACTTTCAATAGCACTACGATGTTGAATCTTAAATAGTTTCCACTTTGATATTTTTATGTCTTTGTTATATAGACAAAGAATCTATTAGATATAGTTTTTTTTTTCTATAATATATCATATGAAGTGTTGCCTTTTACTCTTGTGAAACAAGTTATCATGATGGATTTTTAAATAAAATAAATATTAAATAAATAAGCTCACAAATCTCTAGAAAGAGAGGATGGCTTGTATCTCTAAATGTGTGCACATTAAATTTCCTGAAGTAGTTCTTATATGTGTTCTCCATGGTCATTGTTTTCAATGTGGAATAAATTGATGAAGAGATTAGGCTTAGGAGGTTGGGGCACTTCAAGTGTTACTTGCAACATTTTAGCAACCTTTCCCATGGAAGGTATCTCATTTGGTCAGATTTGAATACACCAAAATTTTGTCTTCACCATTCTCTCAACCACATATAATTGAAATCGATCATCTCTTAGTACACTTGCAATTCTTTTTTCCACTACCTCTTCCACATTCCTCTCCAAAACAACCTGCTCAAAATATTTCTTTGGAAAGAAGCATTGAATGTCCTCCACAATTGATTAACTACATCATATATTCGAGGCTAGTTGATTTGGAAGGTGTGTTGTTACACACTCCTTATAGTATTTTGAATTCGACGATGGTCATTGTTGACAAAGTGTCCTCAGACATGTAATTTTATCGATAAGGAAAAAGTGATTACAATCTGAAGTGAGAATTCATAATCTACTTCTTAACCTCACTTGAAGAAGGAGCTAGTTTATATAGCTCAAATCTAAACTAAAATCTAGGAGAAAAACCAATCACATGAGTATGATAGGTATTGATCCAGGTGGATATCGGTGGCCACCCACCTTTTCCAGCTGGCTCAAAACAACTTTCTGGCAATTTTGGTAATTTACTATTTTTAGCAATTTTTAGGGTCCTAAACTTCCAAAGCCGTTTTGAGGCCCTAAACGACGTTTTTTTGGGGCATGTAATAGTTAAATATTGTAAACATGAAATTTTTGTCAAGAGTTGTATTCCTCGTATAGATATTTCCAACGAGCTATCGTACACCTAAAACAGAGATTGTATGCAGAAGTTACGACCTCGGGAAGTTGATGTATTGACTTACCCAAACGGGGCCCATGTGACTTTTGGTGCTTCATCTCCTAGGGTTAGGTTTTTGGATGTCTAGGGTTTTTGACACTCCTATTTATTGTAAAAAGGCCTTTAGAGCCTCATTGTAATCATCTTCTTGTGAATGAGTGCAGCCGTCACATCTCTTCTCAAAGATAAGCTGCCACCATTTCAGCAAGCTTGTTTTCTGCTGCATTTTACAGTTTCATCTTATTTCCTTGTTAAATAGAAAACCAATTTTACTTTATCTCTGTTATTCTATGTTAAGCATATGTTAATAATATGTAGTCATTTCGTTCTACTCAGAAAATATGAATCAATGGTATCAGAGGGGTCTTATCATTGTCATCGTAATGCATGTCCCCAACGAGGTCAGAGTACAAAGAATTGGGTCTTGAGCTTATTTCTCTTGAGGACCAAAGCTCTCACATGCCCAAGAGACCTCTCATGGAAGGAGAAAATAAATATGAAGGGAAAAGAGATCCTTTCAAAATGTTGCTTGAGGAATCCCTCACGCAATAGAGGAACGAGATGATGGATAGTTTCGTGCAAATCCTTCGGCAGCTACCAACAGGCAACACGTCTTCTTCAAGCAGAGGCGCCGCCCCCTTCAAGGTACAAATAAACTTTGATATTCATGTATTTGAAGTTCAAATAGATGCAAATTGTGTAGACAAGTGGTTGAATCTACTAGAAGGGTATTTTTCTATCCATAACTTTTCGAATAGGGAAAAGATTACTTTTTCTCTCCTCAAAGTTATTCCCCATGTCAAAGATTGGTGGGAAACTTTCTATGATCAAAAGGAAACAGAGGAAACCTCGTTATTTACAGTCACAACCACCTGGAAATCCTTCAGGGATGCTATTAAGGAATAATACTACCCTTTTGGAAGTTATGATGACTTGTATACCAAATGGACCACACTGCGGCAACAAAGAGACCAAGCAGTGCCAGAGTTCACAAATATCTTCCATACCTTGCGCACCAAGATGGGTATCAAATATTCAGAGCGATATTTAGTGCTCAAGTATCGTGGTGCTCTACATAGATACATTCAGACCAAAATGGAATTTTTGTACATCTCGTCCTTGGTCGCGACCTACCGATATGCCGTCAAAATCGAGTAAAAGCTCAAAAAAAAGATGCGGCAATTTGGGCCCGAGATCCCCTCACAGTAAAATGCAGGAAAAGGCGACCACAACCTACAAAACAAAGGACAAAGAAAAGATGGATAGTATCAGGAAAACCAGTCCAAGCCGCAAGCAAAGAAGGATGCTGGAAAGACAAAGAAAGATACTGGGAAGTGGCATGACTTCCATAAGATCCCTTGGTATAACACTGCTAACTACCGCTCAAAGAATTCGTTGGTAGCCAAAGTGAAAGCCTCTGAATCAGATGTGGTTTCTGATTCTGAGTCAGAACCAGAAAGGGGAAGATGTATCATTGATGCGGAACCCAGTATCATTGTTGCTACCACCAAGCTCTAGCCTGATGAACCAGATGAGCCGGAAGAAGGAGAGCACCTCTTCCATTCACAGATGTGGGTAAAAGTAACCCCATTGCACTTCATCGTTGATAGTGGTATCTAGAAGAACCTCATCTCAGTAAAGGTTGTCAAGCGGCTAGCCCTGCTGATAACACCGCACCCACAACGCTACACCATTGGATGGCTCCAACAAGGAAGCAATCTCCACATCAGCCAAAAGTGTCGATTGTCGTACGACATAAAGCCCTTCAAAGATGAGGTATTGTGTAATGTTTCTCCTCTCAAAGTTTGTGATGTTCTTTTGGGCCAACCTTATTTATGGAAATGTCATGTTGTATATGATTCTAGGCCTCGTAGTGTTATTATTACTTTGAACAAGAAATTGTACAAGATACCTGAGGTAGTCCCACCTAGTGCTATTTCCTTGATCTCTGCCAAGAAATGTAGGAATTTTATCTCTCATATGAGGAATTTTGTCTTCTTCATGATTCACTCTTGGGATTAGAAAAATATCACAACCACATCTAGGGTCTTTGCGGCCGACCTCTTCACACAACATAAGCAAGTAGATAAGGTCTTCGAAGAATACTCGGATATCTTCTCCTCACCTATCGGGGTACCTCTACACTATCAGGTCAAGCACCCCATCGATCTAACCCCCAATGTACCATTTCCCAATGGGCCAGTCCATGGTCGCTCTATGTTATAGAATGAGGAGATCAAGAGCTAGATCCAATAATTGCTCCATAAGGGGCACATCCGTCCTAGCTCATCACCTTGCGGGAGCCTAATCATGTTGGTACAAAAGAAAGATGGAACCTAGCGGCTCTACATTGATTATCAGGCCCTGAATAAAATCACAGTCAGAAACCGATACCTAATTCCCCAAATCAATGACCTCCTTTATCAACTCACGGGGGCCAAATAATTCAGTAAGATTGATCTAAATTTTGGCTACCGCTAAGTCCTGATAGAACAGACAGATGTATGGAAGAATGTTGTCAAGTCAAAGGAAGGCCTTTTTTAATGGTTGGCCATGTCCTTTGGTTTGACAAATGCTCCAGCCACTTTCATGAGGATGATGGGTGATATCCTACGACCATTCACCAATACGTTTGTAGTGGTTTATCTGGATGACATTCTCATTTACAACAAGTCTTGGGTAGGACACTTGCAGCATATTCAACAAGTTTTGCACACCCTACGGCAGCACAAGCTATACGCCAACTTGGAAAAATGCTTCTTTGCCATGGACAGGGTCCATTACCTGGGCTACATTGTTTATTAGCATGGCGTACATGTGGATCCATCCAAGATCCAAGTCATTCGTGACTGACCAACTGCAACCACACTCACTGAGCTTTGGAGCTTCTTGGGACTTGCCAATTTCTACTGTAGGTTCATGTTGGGATTCTCCCATATTGCATGGGCCCTCATCCAAATAACCAGAGGTGGTGGTAAGGAAACATTTGCGTGGGGCCGGTCCCAACAACAATCATTTGATGATTTGAAGCAGTGCTTGAGCTCAACCCCAGTACTTTCACTACCATACCTAGAACAACCCTTTGAGATCAAGACAGATGCTTCAGACTATGCCGTGGGAACTTTTCTCACTCAGCACGGCCACCCCATGTCCTATCATAGTGAGATAGTATCATATGTTGTCCATAAGTACCCTACTTACGAGAAAGAAATGTACTCCATTGTTGGTGCAGACCCCCTTCTCTCCAAGGGTTTCACGACCTCCCGGTCTATGATATTTTAAGATTCTAAGCCGAAATGTCCCTTCGGGTCCCCACTTGGAACCTTCAATGACTAAAACCACGGGTCCTTTTATGAAACTCCACTTGATTGAACTAGCACCAGGTGCAATCTTTCCCTCCACGTGACCACCAGCTAAAACCTGGTGCTCAACCCTTCGATCGTTTTGGGACTTTGCATTTTGCAAAGTTGGGTGATAACTCACCTCCTTTCTCCTGACTCACGAATTTTGAATTCTCCCTAGATAATCGACGATCCTTATCTCTCTTGTAACCAACGTTTGAGATTTACTTCGCGACTTCGTGTATCAGAGATTTTCACTTCCAATCTTTCGATTCAAAAAATTTCGAAAGATCCTCGTGACTAATCAGTACATGAATTCTCCAAGATCTAACAGTCTAAAATGGTTCAGTTCCTCCCGCATGGATCTTAACCCTTAATCTTGTCCAACTTTCAAAATTTATTCTTCTGAAGGATTTCTCCCACTAAATCCTCCGTACCTGTTCTTCCTTCGAACTTTGAATTCCTCAAAGGGATTTCTTCAACACTTACTCTATTTCTTGTCCCGTGCACTCCTTGCGACTAACCTCCTCACTGAATTACATGAAAAACTAGGTTATTTCCCCAATGTTTTCTCCAAGTCAAAGACTTCGCATACACACTCCTTGCGCTTAATATGCACACTCTGCATACAAAAGTTCCACACTATCTATTCTGAGCTTCGAGTCAAAAGACTCTCCCACACATGCACTCCTTTCATTTGGTATGCACTCCTTTCATAACTTACAGAAGATAAACACTTGAAACTTATTCAATTATTCATTCACCATGAACTTCATACATTCACAAAATTCATAACAACAGTAAAACTGTAAAACAATATCAACACTGTACAATTAAATGAATTTTCCTCTGTTCTATTCATTTCAAAAAAACATGATTACAACTGTTATCTTCTTACAGACACAAAAATGAAAATACTTGTCTAAATATTGAGAACACTCTTTTCTCTTCTTCCTTCTATCTAATTTCTATCACCTTCTACTCTAGCGGTTACCTACTCAACTTAATTAAATGCAACCTAATGACTAATCAGGGAAAATATCCTACACCTGTAATATTTTACAGTCGTGTAAGGATTTACAATCTCTCTTTCATTTCAAATGGTGGCCCAACTTTACATACAACTAATTTAATTAACGAGAAATTCAAAAAATCTCCACACCGCTACCAAACTAGTTAAGAGTCATTTTGGTTCTTTCAATGCATGAAGTGTCAAGTTCGCTTCCACCTCTACTTTTCTTGATTTGATAGCGATGCTCCTGCATCATACTCCTCTGGCCAAAATATTCATGGACTCCTATCCATGAGCTCTTGCATTGTTTTTCCATACTTCAATATATCAAGTTCAGTTACCCAACTTGAATCTTCCACTGGGTGATCCTTCGTCTTCACTAAATATTCAGGGTGCATATTTCTTCTGGTTTTCCTTCCAACTCTCTGTTCCAAAATTTTATCCATCTGAGGTTTTTCTACTGTGGGAATATGTTATTCCCACTGAAACTCTTCCTAATCATCTAATTATCCTGCGTCATCTTTGTTATAAGGATACATGTCTGCAACGTTGAATATCGGTGATATCCCAACATTGTCTGGCAACTCGATCTCATAAGCATTTGCTGCAAATTTTCTAAGGATTGCATGGTCCTATATTCTTCATATTCAACTTATTATATGTTCCTCTTGGAAACCTTTCCTTTCTCAGATGAGCTAAAACTTCATCTCCCACTTCAAATTGAACTTCCCTTTTTTTTCTGATCAACTCTATCCTTATAATTTTGATTACTATCCTATATCTTCCTCCTAACTTGATCATGAAGTCTTTGCATTTCTGTAGAAAAATATTTTGCTCCAACACTCCTGAATTCATCTTGTTTCAACTCTCTCAATTATGCAACCCCTCTTGGTTGTCTTCCATATACTATCTCAAATGGAACTTTTTCGGTGCTTCTGTTAACTGAATTGTTAAATGCAAATTCTGCCTGTGCTAAAATCTGATCCCATTGACGACCTTGTTCAGTGACTAAACTCCTTAAAAAATTTCCCATACTCTTGTTCACCACTTCAGTCTGTTCATCTGTATGAGGGTGATATGTTGAACTAAAATATAAATTAGTTCCCAGCCTCCTCCATAGAGTCCTCCAAAAGTTTCCTACAAACTTAGTGTCCTTGTCTGAGACTATACTTCTGGGCAATCCATGTAATCTCACAACTTCTCTAAAAAACAAATTGGCTATGTGTGTAGCATCATTTATTTTCTGGCATGGTATGAAATGTTCCATTTTAGAAAATATATCGACCACAACAAATGTGGAATCACTTCCTTTCTGGGTTCTAGGTAATCCCAATACAAAATCCATACTAATTGCATCCCAAGGCCTTTCTAGAATAGGCAATGGCTGATACAACCCAGTATTTTGTTTCTTCCCTTTTGCATGTTGACAAATCTTACATCGGTCTACAAATTTCTTCACATCTTCCCTCATACCTGGACAATAATACAACCTACTCAACTCTGCAAATGTTTTGTCATGACCAAAATGTCCGGCTAGAACTCTACTATGTTTTTCTTTTAGTAAATTATCTCTCATTGAACATCTTGGTATGCACAATTGGCTTCCTTAGAACAACAATCCATCCTAGATTAAATATTCTACCCATAAATTGTTATCCCTCAACAAAGGATTTTCATATGCTTCATAAGCCTCCTTAAAATATGGATCTTCCTGATACATTTCCTTAAGGTGCTCAAACCCTAAGGTCTTCACCTGAAATTCTTGTATAACCAAACTGCTCCTGCTCAAAGCATATGAAACTTTATTAGCACTTCCAGAAATATGTTTAATGACAAAAGTAAAATTTTTCATGAATTCTACCCATTTAGCATGCCTCTTATTCAACTTCTCTGGCCTAGTAATAAATTGCAAAGTTTGATTATCACTATACAAGAAAAACTCTTTTGGAATTAAATAATGTCTCCATTTCTTCAAATCTTGAATCACTTCATAAAACTCCTTTTCATATGTAGAATATTTCTCCTTGGTTTCATTCAACTTCTCACTAAAATAAACAATTGGCCTGTTATCTTGACTCAAGACGGCTCCAATGACTATTCCACTTGCATCACATCTCACATGAAATGTTTTTCCAAAATCTAGTAAAACCAAAATTGGTTCTTCTGTTATCTTCTTTTTCAACACTTTGAAGATTTTCTCAGCCTCCTCTATCCAATTCAAAGACTTATGTTTGTTTTTCACAGTGTCCATTATGGGTGCACATATACCACTAAAATTTATGATAAACTTTCTATAAAAACTTGCTAACCCATGGAAACTTGTCACCTCAAATATGCTCCTCGGTGACGACCATTCTTTGATTTCTCTCACCTTCTTTGGATCCATATTCAATTCATTTGAAGAAATAAAAAAACCCAAATATATGAGTTATGTCTTCATAAAAGAACTTTTCTTCAAGTTTATTAACAACTTTTCCTGCTGCAACCTCCTCGTCACTAATGTCAAATGATTTAAATGTTCTTCCTCTGTTTTGCTGAAAACTAATATATCATACATATATACAATGACAAATTTACCTATGAATTCTTTCAGTACCTCATTCATCAACCTCGTAAATGTACTTGGAGAATTTTTCAATCCAAATGGCATGACTAGCCATTCAAACAAACCTTCATTTTTCTTGAATGTTGTCTTCCATTCATCCCCCTCTTTCGTTCTTATCTGATGATATCGACTCTTCAAGTCTATTTTTGAAAAAATAGCTTGCTCCACTCAAAAATTCCATCAAATCATCCATCCTGGGTAAAGGGAACCTATACCTGATGGTAATCTTATTGATGGCTCTGGAATCTGTACACATTCTCCATCCTCCATCCTTCTTTGGAATTAATACAATTGGCATTTCACATGGGCTTAGAATTTCCTTGACTAAACCTTTATCCAACAACTCTTGAACTTGATTCTTAACCTCTTCATTCTCTCGAGGTGTCAACCTATACGCTGCTTTGTTTTTTAAACTGGCTCCTGGAATCAAGTTGATATGGTGGCTGATACTCCTAATGGGTGGTAATGAGTGAGGCAACTCATCCACTACTATGTCAGAAAAATTCTCTAACAATTCTTGGATTTCTTCAGGTAAATCATTCATGGAAGTATTGGTAAAGATAACTCTCATCTTCCTCACTACAAAAAATTGTATTTCTTGATCTTTCTCGATTTCCTTCAAGAGTTCCTTCCCACTCATGAGAAGTATTCTTGTGTTGGCTTCTTCCTTTTCTTTCTTCTCTTCTATTGGCAGTAACATGTGGGTTCTACCATTTTTTTCCAGAGTATAAGTATTCTTCCTCCCATCATGAATGACATTCCTATCAAACTGCCATGGTCTCCCCAACAAAATATGACAAACATCCATGGGAATTACATCACACATAATCTCATCTTTATAGCTTCCTATTTCAAATTCAACTTTGCATTATTGACTTACCATTACTTGATGTCCTTTCTGCAACCACGATACTTTATATGGAATTGGGTGTGCACTTGTCTCCAGCTCCAACTTCTCCACCATTTTTGTAGATACTAAATTATCAGTGCTCCCACTGTCTATAATCATCTTGCAAAATTTGTCCTTTGTTTTACAAGAAGTCTTGAACAACCTCATTCACTGAACTGAATCCTCTATTTATTTGTTTGGATTTAGAATAAATTTCCTCATCATAAGGTTTTGTGCTCCTTCTGTTGCTTCTGCTTCCACATTCTTATGAGCTTCATAAATGTGTGCTTCTCCTCCTCCTTTTTTCTTCCCCTCGGGGCATTCCCAAGATATGTGTCTTGTCTTTCCACATGCATAAAATTTAACTCCACCTCCTCTACCTCTTCCTCTTCCTTGAGGAAAATAATTTCTCCCACCAAACGATATTCTTTGGGAACTTCCTCCCCTTTCAAAGTGACCATAAGTTTATCATTCTCATCCTTATTTTTCGGTGCCTTATCATAGACAATCCCCTTACCTCTATTTATGCCTCTACTTCTATTTCACTGATTATGATTCCTGACCAAATTTTCTTCTGCCTTTAATGCAATATGATAAGCATCTTCCACTGTCCTTATAGTCATCATACTAATATCATCCTGGATTTCATACCTCAAGCCATTTATATACCTAGCATCTTTTTCATCACCCTTCTCTCTTTTTCCAGTCCTAATATTCATCCTATAGAATTCTTTTGTATACTCTTTCATTGTCATACCCCTCGGTCTCGGGTTCTGCAACTTTCTGAACAAATTTATCTAGTAATCCTTAGGTATGAATTTAGCCTTCATTTTGGCTACCATCCTATCCCAATTATTTATCTTTTATTTTCCTTTTCTCCTTCTCTCTGCCTGTAGTTCATCCCACCATAGTGTTGTGTGTACCTTTAATCTGGTGACAACATGTCTCACCTTCCTTCCTTCATCGACATCTTCAGAGTTGAAATACTTGTCCATGGACCTTATCCATTCCAATAGCTCTTCAACATCCAAGTTACCTTCATACATTGGGGCATCCATCTTCGCTCTATCTCCCAACTTCATAACATCTTTCAAGAAGCGGTCATTGTCGGCGGCTTTCCCTATAGCTTCTTCAAATTCTATTTCTTCACTCTCTGCATCACTTATGTTTCTAGTGGCAGATTTTATCCTTTGCATTGCTTCCATTGCTTCCAACCTTGTGTGAAGTTCTCTTACTTACCTTCCTACAACACAGTTTACTATAGGTGGATCTACACGTATTCTTTGTGACATTATTTCAACTACTCCTAACACACATAATACAACTTCAATTTTTTTTTTCAGGCTTTGATACCACTTGGTGTAAAACCTCTTCTCTCCACAGGCTGCATGACCTCCCAGTCTAGGATCTTTCAATTTTCTAAGCCGAAATGGCCCTTCGGGTCCCTACTTGGAACCTTCAATGACTAAAACCACAGGTCCTTTTACGAAACTCCACCTGAGTGAACTAGCACTAGGTGCAAGCTTCCCTTCCACGTGACCACTGGCAAAAACTCGTAGCTCAACCCTTCAAGCGTTTTGGGACTTCACGTTTCATGAAGTTGGGTGATAGCTCACCTCCTTTCTCCCGACTCGCAAATTCTTAATTCTCCCTGGATAATCTATGATCCTTATCTCTCCCACAACCAAAGGTTGATATTTACTTCGCAACTTCGTGTATCAGATATTTTCACTTCCAATCTTCCGATTCGTGAAATTCTGAAAGATCCTCGTGACTAATCAGTACATGACTTATCCAATATCTAACGGTCTAAAATGGTTCAGTTCCCCCCGCGTGGATCTTAACCCTTAATCTTGTACAACTTTCAAAATTTCTTCTTCTAAAGGATTTCTCCCACTAAATCCTTCGTACTTGTTCTTCCTTCAAACTTTGAATTCCTCAAAGGGATTTCTTCAACACTTAGTCAATTTCTGGTCATGTTCACTCCTTACGACTGGCCGCTTCAATGTATTACAAGAAAAACTAGGTTATTTACCCAAATTTTTCTCCATGTCAAAATCTTTGCATACACACTCCTTGAGATTAATATGCACACTCTGCATACAAAATTTCCACGCTATCTCTTCTAAGCTTCGAGTCAAAATACTCTCCCACACATGAACTCCTTGCATTTGGTATGCACTCCTTGCATAACTTACATAAGAGAAACACTTGAAACTTATTCAATTATTCATTCACCATGAACTTCATACATTCACAAAATTCATAACAAAAGTAAAACTGTAAAACAATATCAACAGTGTACAATTGGATGAATTTTCCTCTGTTATATTAATTTCAAAAAAACATGATTACAGTTGCTATCTTATTACAGACACAAAAATGAAAATACTTGTCTAAAGATTGAGATCACTCTCCTCTCTTCTTCATTCTATCTAATTTATATCACCTTCTACTCTAATGATTACCTACTCAACTTAATTAAATGCAACCTAATGACTAATCAGGGAAAATATCCTACACCTGTAATATTTTACAGTCGTGTAAGGATTTACAATCGCTCTGTCATTTCAAATGGTGGCCCGAATTTACATAAAATTAATTTAACTAACGAGAAATTCAAAAAATCTCCACACCGCTACCAACATGGTTAAGAGTTGGTTTGGTTCTTTCAATGCATGAAGTGTCAAGTTTGCTTCCACCTCCACTTTTCTTGATTTGATAGCGATGCTCCTACATCAATTATGAAAGCCTGCCACCAATGGAGACATTACATTCTTGGGAAGGAGACAATCATCCACACTGATCATAAGCCACTGCAGTTCATGTAGACAAAAGGAAAATTACAGAATGACCGCCATCAAAAGTGGTCCAC
>CBVK0103191217.1:0-10326 GCA_900067695.1 Picea abies | reverse complement strand
CTGCATGGCGCAAGTTGTGAAAACGACCAAGTGTTGGAAGTGTATGATTTTTCCATGGAGTAATGAAGAGATGTAGGACTTGTGCATGATGTAGAGAATTATGGATTGGGATGAAAAGAGATCTCTTCAGCATAATATAACTTAACATGAAAAACAAGGTTGAGACATGAAAATGGATCAACATTTCGACTCCAATTACAGGACAGTGACCCCTTGCAGGTTGCTGAGAATCCCAGAAGGCGTTAATCATTGGGCACAAAGTCGAAGAAAATTATTTACACAAAATGGCTAAGAACAGTGAATGTACAGAGCAGACTATGGTACACTGGTCATCAAGAACCATTGGGACAATCAAAGGAAAATGTGTTTCAAATGCTTCCCATTTATCGACAATTTTAAAATTTTACCATCCATGCCTTTTAGCAAATATGAATTGAAACAACAAATTTTCTCGATCTGATAAGGACCAATCCACAAAGCATCAAACTTGGAGTGAAAATATGGTTTCTCTTTAGCCTTGTTCCATAATAAAACAAATTGGCCTTTATGAAAGTCATTGATGGTTGTACTTTGATCAACATATTTCTTCTCTACCTCTTGCTTTTTCTGTATATTCAACATTGCTTGTTCTCTGTTCTCCTCCAATTGCATCAATTGATAAAAACACATTTACATAGGTGTAGTTCCTTCCTCGTCTTCAATTATGGTGGCTATGGTTAATTCATTCAATTCAAAATGTACTAGTAGTCTGACATATTTTCCATAGACTAGAGAAAATGGAGAATGTCTAGTACTGCTTTTTGGTGTGATTCTGCTGCCCACAAAGCATTAACAAGCTTTTTATGTTAATCTCTTCAGTTTGCAACAACTATCTTCTTGAGGATTTGTATCAGAGATTTCTTAGTCAATTCATTCGATCCATTACCTTGTGGATAGTAATTTGATGATTGTCCCATTATTATAACAAACTTGCCACAGAAAGTTGTGAACTTGGAACTAACAAATATATAACCATTATCGGTAATGAATTTCTCTGGAACATCGAATCTTGAAAAAATATTATCTTGTAATAATTGTATTAGTTGTTTTGAAGTGGCTTCTTTTAATTTTATTGCTTCATGCCATTTTGTAAAGTAATTAGTTGTTATTAATGTATATGAATGGCCTTTACTAGACTTTGGATTTTTGGGACCAATGGCATATAACCCCCATTATGTAAAAGGGATATCAACTGCAATAGTTTTCAAAGGCATAACAACTCTTTTCATCTTACCAGGGAATTTCTGACATGGTAAGCATTTCCTTACAAAAGCATGTACATCCTTGAATAAAGTGGGCTGATAAAATCCAGCTCTAATGATTTTATATGATGTTACCATTGGAGCAAAATGTTTGCCACAAACACCTTCATGTATTTCCTTCAAAACTTCAACCGACTTGGAATGGTTGAGACATCTTAGCAACATGCCATCAAAATTTCTTCTAAATAAAACTTTAGAAATCAATACATGATGATTTGATTTCATTTTAATGCTCTTCTTTCTTTTGTTGACATCCCAACAGGAAACTGCCCAGATTTTAGATAAAAAAATATTGTCCTTGTACCATTCAGATTTTGCCACTATTTTGTCTTGGACATAAAGATTTTTGTTTGTGTTGGAAGGATCAATATCTACTACTTCAATTCCATCAATTAGTTTGCACAATCCTTGACCTTTTATAACTTTTAATGGCTTTATTTCTATGTCAAATTCTTCAATTTGGTCAACCAATTAGCCCATCTTCCTTCTCTAAGTTGTTGAGACAACATCATATTGATTGGTGGATATGGTACATAAGTAATTACATGTGAAGTGAGGATATAGGTTCTAAAATAAGAGACATATTTGACCAAGGCAAATGCTTGCTTTTCCATAGGAGAATATTTCAATTCATATTCTTGTAATCCTTTTTTCATGAAAGAAATTGGATGCTCTTCCTTTGAGTCCTTCGTTTAGGTAAATATTGCAACAACAGTTTCTTTTGAAGCAAAGGAATATGAAATGAAATCTTTGTCAAAATCAAAACTGGGGCTGTGGAGATTGCCAACTTTTGTGCTTCATTAGTCCATTAAAAAACTAGATCTTTCTTCATTAACTTATTTATTGGCTTAACAATTGAAGCATAATCTAGAACAAATCTTCTAACAAAATGTATTTTTCTTAAAAAGCACTATATAGCTTTTCGACTTGTAGGAGGCTTCAATTCACTTATGACTTTGCTTCTTTCTGGGTCTATATATATCCCATCCTTACTTCTAAAGTGACCCAATAATTTGTGTTTTGATACTGCAAACAAACATTTCTTGGGGTTGAGGGATATGCCATATAGTCTGCATCATCCAAAAACTTCTTTAGGATGTTTAAAATGTTATTCTCTCAATTTTGAATAAGATGTTAGATCATCCTGATAATATGCCATAGTTCTTACCAAAATACCATTGAATGCATGAGCCATGGCTCTTTCAAAAGTAACACCATCATTCATTAGCCCAAAGGGCATTCAAACACAGGTCTATGTTCCCCGTGGTGTTGTAAAATTTGTCCTGTGTCTATCATCCACTGCTACAAGTACTAGATTGTACCATGAGAATCCATCCAACATATACATTACCTCAAAACCAATTACTTGATGTAAAAACATTTCCATGTTTGGCAAAGGATAATTATCCTTGAGGGAGGCTCGGTTAAGATCCCGAAAATCAACACACAAGAAAATCTCTCCATTCTTCTTCATGACAACCATTGGGTTAGAGATCCATTCTAAATGTCTAACTGAAAAAAATAATGTCATCCAAACATTGGTGGGAAACTTACTGGGAGATAAGTTGCCAAGGTGGAAACCCCTCTTTTGAGCCAGTGGAATAGGTAGGTGGCCACCGATTTCCGTCTGGATCACTTTTCCATCTTTTCAAGTTCTAGTTTGACCAAAGGCTTCAATTTAGGATTAATTACCCTTGGCTTCTTCCTGACTGGATTAGTATCGTCCTTTAGTGGTATGACATAATGAATATTGTTTTTTTCATATTCCTTGAGATCATCATATGTCCAAGCAAAGACATCCTGAATTCTTTGAAAATATTAATGTATTGTTCAATTTCATCTCTAGTACAAGTGTTATCCAAATTTAAAAGTTTTAGCCTTTCTTGAGTTCCAATATTGACTTTATGGGTATCTTATACCTTCCTAAGCAAAGGTTCTTCAATTAGTTTAGTATCACATACTTGATCATCTATAATAAAAAGAGACTCTAGGAGGACTGGACTTCTTAAATTCTCTCTGTGATCCTAGAATTATGAATCATCAAAATATCTATGTTTTTCTGAGACAACATCTTTTTCAGCATTTGACTCCATTATGTCTACTTCCATAAGGAATTTAACAATGTGTTCTTCATTTTCAAAAACTTTCCAGAAGTCTTGATTATTTGGTACTGAAGGATGAAAATCATCTTGCCCCGAAACGAATCATGGACTAAGGATGCATCGGGGTTGAACAATGAAGTTGAAACTGTAAGTGAATCAACCTTTTGGTTCCTTTCTCATGCAATAAATATTATGTTAAAAGAATTGAAAGTTTGAATAAGGTCCTAGACTCCTCCTGCATATGCCTTCAATCTTCCCTTCTTGATATTATACTTTTTCCAAACATGATTAACCACTCACTCAGAATCTCCCATAACTACAAGGTCAATAATTTCCATCTGGTGAGCAAGTGTCAATTCTTGTACCAGTGCTTCATACTCTGCTTCATTGTTCGTACATTCAAACTACAATCTAAATGCATGAGGATACAATCCTCCTTCATGTTTTTTGAACACCACACCAACTCCAACTCCAAATTTAAAGGATGCACCATCAAAAAAACATTTTCCAAAATCCTTGAAATGGAGGATTGTCATTCCATTCAACCCCTATATCTTCTTTACTCAAAATGGCATAATTTCCAATGCCAAAATCAATGTAATTCTCATTGCCTCCATTTCTTTCTTCTTAAAGGAAACGTGGCTCATTTGTTCATGAAGCACTTTGGTAAGGCCACCTTCTTTATTTGGGAGCATCATACAACTTCCATCATTCATTATATATCATCCCAAGGGAAAAAACCATTATTTTCCCAACACAACACCATATGTTGTCAGTAAATCAATAACTATTATGGTAAGCATTGTCTTAATATGTGGTGTGGAACTTATCCATGCACATAAATCCTTAATTTCTCCATACACTAGTACTTTTATTGAATCAATTGCATATATACTTTCACCACCCTCATAATATTTAGTGCATTCTAAACCAACAACCTCCATTATTGAAAGTGGCATAATATTATTTGTGGCTACACTATCCACCTTGCAATTATGCAATATCAACTCAGGTGTTTCCAAAGATAAAAATAAAGGAGTAATTTTACCTTGTGTTCTTGCAAATGGAGTAGGGCATTGTTGATGATTATTCATGACATTTGCCTCTACTCTTGTATCGTGTTTGTCTTCATTCCCTAGCACCTTGAGCAAGTTTTTTTTTCTATTGTGGTGTTTTGACCACTTCCAAAAAAATGAGAGTAATCTACAACTTGGTTAAGTCATCAACAACAAACCCCAATACAGTTATATCTAGAAAAATCTACTGCAACATTGGAATCCATTCTTGAAGAGCCTTCTACTTCAATAGTTCTTTGAGGAATAAAAGTTGCATTTTTGGGATTCATTTGAGGAGGAATAACTCCTAATGTAGAAGAACCAATTGGTTTGTTTTTAAATCCATTGGCTTTATCCATCTACAAAGGGTTTGGATTTTTTCCCTTGAACTTATTCAATCGGGTCCTGGTCTGGACAATGTTCTCTCGATGATGTTGTGTTTTATCCAAATATTCTTCTTCTTCTGTCCAATCTCCTTATGTAAATGGAAATGTGTCATTTTCCATTTCCATGGATTTTAAAATTCCAAAAGTTGCTTCATTGCTAACTTCTTGAAGTTCAAGGAACTGATCATCTTCTCTAGGTAATTCATCATAATTTTCCTCCATTACTACAACATTAGGGTTTTGAATTCAGGGGGCCCTGGGTCTGGAAATATGATCAAGAATGTTTTGATTTCTTTCAGGATGATCTCTGAAGCCATATGAAGGTACTCCATGATTCTAATATTGTTGTTTGGGCCCTTGTTCATCATTTCCTCTCAATCAAATTATTTTATTTTGTATTTGTCTTTTTTTTCCATTCAGTTGAGCAATTTCAACATCCTGTCGTGCATGTAGAGCATCATTTGGTGGAGGAACATTTATTACATTTAGGGGATGCCCTTAAAAAACACCTCTTTCTACCCCCTATCCTTTGTATCTCGAGTTGGAATTGTCGTGCTTTGATTTAACAAAGCAAGAGTTTCCACTTGTCGTTGTACTCGTCTCAACATAATGTCTGGATCAACATTACTCTCCAACATGTCTTCTTCCATTTATTGTATCTTTCTCATTGAATCGCATAAGGTACCAATTTGTGCCAACTTGATTGCATACTTGACATTTGTCGGCATATCATTCTTGTAGCCTCTGTTGAGCGAAAATGTTGTCGTTTAATTCCGTTGTAGTAATTGCCCAACCATTTAATTTGTCAATCCGAGTGAAGTGAAAATGTTGGTAAAAAGATGACACTTTGGCGACTCAACAGCCTCCAAGAATGACAAGATCATTAGGACGTTGTCCTTCAGGAATTTGTTGCAATGTCTTGAAAAATCATAGATTAAAATCTCTTATTTTCCAAATAAATTTGTGTAAATTGTGTAAGAAGATTATGGTATGCCACAAGCTAGGCATATGTACTCATGAACACATATTCAATATCATCGAAACAAGTAATTGAATCCACATGAAGAGACAAATACCAATCATATATTGGGCCAATCAATGTTTGTAAAAGACTCTAACCATAACGTCATCGTGTGTTACCAAATGAATATCACAAATTGTCAAAAATTGGTAGAGGTGCTTATCTGGATTCATAACACCATCACCACTGAATATTGGCAAGATACCAGCATGAATATTTGGTAAATGATGTTGCTCTCCTTATAAATCCAAATGACTTATTCTTTGTCTTCATCTTTGGTTTCTTTGTCCTTTGTTTCTTCTTTCTTCAATTTGTCCTTCATCATTTCTTCTTTCGTGATCATGGTCTTCATGATCTCTCATTTTTTCTTCAAGAGGAATAAATGGTGGAACTAAGAAAGTCAAATCTTGAACCATGGAACTCCAACTTGCTCTGCTTGTTCAATAATCTTTTTTCTACTTCTCATTACATGACCCTCAAATTTTTTTGAGGTGGCCAGATTAAAAATTCCTTTATGGAGTCGCCTTTCAAATTTTGACGAACTAGAAGTTCTTATTGAGCTAGAACTTGCCAAGAATGTCCAATCTCTTCTCAACTTGTTGTTGTCTTCAAAAGAAAATCATACAATTGATTCAAAATGCTTCTTTGGTCACCCAATCCAATTGAAATATGAGGTTAGATTGGGTTTGGACGGGTCATCAATGAAAAGATACAAAATATTTAAGGTCTGTGAAACCAAATGGCGATTTTTGACTATTATGTCTTGAGCTCCCCAGTTGAGTTGTCAAAAATGATATATGTTCCTGTAAGGACAAGAGCCAACCTCGTATGGTATTTTATAAATTCTCAAGACAACCTCTTTGTTTTTATAGAGATGGTACTACTCTTTCTCACTCATATTTTAAATTCACTTATTCAAACAATATATTTAAGCATTCATATTATCTACACCTAAGAGTGGACCAGGTGGTAAAACAAACTAAATAGGGAGAGGTAAACCATAGCAGAGTAATAACCTAAATTGAAATATATAGAATAACTACATCCATTCCATCAAATCCATTCATAGAGTAAGGGAAAAATGCTTCGAAGCAAGATATATAGGAAAAAAAATAATTGAAGGTCCAAAACATAGGGCTTTAAATGATTTCAAACATTTAATATCATAAAGATGAATTGGAAACACATACTCAAGATCTCATGCTTCAATGAAAGTAAAAAATCACAAAAGTAATGAGCTTCACAAATAGCTCTCTATGAGAGTCTTTAAAAGAATATTACAAATTGGTTGTCCAAGTTCAAATAAAATGTGTGCACAAACAACACACCATAATATTCATGATACTTCAACGATAAAATGAAATGTCTTTGTCCTAGTGGACTGGGATGGATGGATGGATGGATTCCTCCTCCTCTCGACCTTTGAAAGACCTTCATAAATATAGCTGGAACTTGACCTTTTTGGTGCTTCTACTTCTTGGTAGTTATTGAGGATTTGGTTATTTCATTCAATGAACTCTTGAGCCAATTTTCGATATAATCCTTTAATGATGGAACTGATATGTCTTGATTTACCCAAATAAAAAATATCTCATCTTCTATAGCCTTGCACTCAGAGCATAATTCTTGTATCGTTGCCAAATTATCTTCGTTATCATTAACAAATTTAACAAACCATCGTTTTATTTCTTCTTCTAGGAAATTAGTGAGATTGTCAAACTCACTAGCCCATGAAATCTTGAATATGTTTAACTTAGATTCTAATTGTTCCTTGGTTAACAATGTTGAATCTATAATAAATGATGGGCCCTCAAGTTCTTTAACTATGTAAAGTGATTTTAAAAATGAATCACTTCTTTTTCCCACAATCCTTTTACAACTTGCAATTAATTCCCGCGGGACCTCTATTGTTTGTAGCCAACCAACTTTTATTAGTTTGATTCTACCTTTTGAGGGTAAATCTCGTTGCTTCCTAGTAAAGTCACTCATATTTGACAATCGGGCTACAAATGTACTCAAAGAATTTTTATAGAAATACTCGTCATTGTCCAAGTCTTGTTGTAGAAAATTGATAAGAGTAGAAATTATTTCTGACAAATTCCTTGGGTTGGTACCTACTTCCCATGCTTCCAAAATTGTATTGAGCCTCTGTTTATATTCTTTGTGATATACATTCTAACACCACTTAACAATTTAGAAACCTTTTTTACTCTAGAGGATGTGCTTGGTGTGTCTTGTGGAGTTGTTTTTAGAACCATAATATCTAATGGTTCTGCGAACAATGGTCTAGGACTTAGAGCGTCCTCCAACTCATTTATCCTCTTTTTCAGAATGATATTCTCTAATTCATGTTCTGTGATAGAATGGGCCAAAGAATCTCTACTGGTGAGATGTAACTTAAGTATTCCAGAAGGTCCTACTCTACATACATCTACCTATGGACTCCATTTCTCCGTGAATTTCTTATTTTTAACATGATTTTTTTCTACAATTCTCTTGGATTTTCTGGTCCAAAATATAATCAAAGAATATGGAGGATGATTGCTCGAATGAACTAGGATTTATTATAAAGTTATTGATTATGTCATCTTCAGTCTCCTTCTTATAAAGAACCATCTGATCAAGAGTAAGTATTTGCAATGCATTCTCTTCATCACTATCCTCAATACCTAACCAAATGGGTGTATCAAGATCAATGTTAGGCTTAGTGGGAGGGTACAAAGTGAGTTTCTCTGTGAAATTTCCTTGGGATATGGTCGTGTCTCCCAATCTACAAACAATATAAGCATCGACAATGGCTAACCATGGCCTGCCTAGAATCAAGGGGTAACCCTCGAGAGTGGATTTTGGTTGTAAGACCATGAAATCTGTTGGGTACTCCTAAGAGTCCATGGAGACCACAACGTCTTCTAGGAATCCCTTGGTTTTGAAAGTAGATCAGTTAGCCAGCTGGAGGACCGTAGGATTTTTCCATAAATTGGAAAATGTGAGATGCTCCATGGTCTCCTTGGTCATTGCATTTGTGGTAGCCCCTAAATCAGTGAAGGCATTGAGAATGTGTGTATTGTTGATGTGAACATAACAACAAGGTTGCCCGGGTATACATACTTAGTATTAAATATTTTCCCAAGAATAAAGTTTGCTAATTGACCAATAACATGGACAGTGGGAGGATCCTTTTTCTTCCTACCAGACTTCTTTATACATGCTTCCTGGACAAATTTGGCATAGATAGGGACATCCTTAATTGCTTGAAAGAGTGGGATCTTGACATACACATTTTTCAACTCCCCTAGAAAGTCAAACTCAAGCTGAACCATGGGTTGTCTAGACTTAACCTCTCCATTTCCATTTTTCTCGATGCTTGCACGTGTCCTTATTAACATTGGGGAGTTTAGACCGAGGGTTCGTCTAGAGTTCACCAACAAAAACCCCATAGTATCGACATATCAATCCTCAACCAAGGTCAAGGAAGGTCTCACCCGATATGCAAAGAAGATCATAGAGACCATAAGGTATTTTGACAGAGATGAAGGCTAAACACACAAAGATCCATCTAGGCTGGCATCTATGCAATTCATATCTGAAAACTTACCAGGACTAAGAAGTAAAACAATACACACACAAATCCAAATAACACATGATAGACACACAATATATATGAACTGTTGCAACTTTATTATTCCTTTCATTCCATAACACATAGTATACATTAAGTAGGCTATATTAGACAACAACAAAGCTTCATATCTTATTTTCTAGAAATCCCCAGAAATACAACACACTATGCAATGCACATTCTCTTAGGACTTCATACACATGACAAGATTTATATTCATAAGCATTATAACATTACCCAGGATCAAAGTGAGCTAGAAACACTATGACTGAACCATCTATGAAGGTGTCTAACTCTTGCATCATCTAACCATATAACTCTATTTTTGATGTTGATGCTTCTTTTTATAGATTTCTTTTATTGGGATCTATGTCTCTTTCTGTTCTGTTCCACTCGTTCTACTGACAAAATTGCCTCGCACGCTTCTAGCACCTACCTGTAGTCCACATAGCCTTCTGGAATCAAGGAAATATTAACTACCTCGCCAAATCATCTTTTGTGAGCTTCACGATCCCTTGTGTTTCTAGAAGTAATCATTCGAGAGGATTTCCCAATGATTCCTTTCTTGATTCCGACGTGTATCTTCTTGATTTTTGGCGTGCATAAAAATTGGGACTGACATGCATTTGATAACATTTTAGGCCTAGCGCGCAATATCAAAACTCAGTCTGATGCACACTCTTTGCCTTTCTCTGCGCCTTTAGCTTTAGCGCGTGTAAGACTAGAACGAGTGCACACAAAACTTGGACTTGAGCGTGCACAACTTCATTTGTGCATGTGCACGTGAAATGAACCCAAAACTTTGGGTGCCAACATGCCCCCACCACTATTATTTGGCTCGT
>CBVK0103191209.1:0-14446 GCA_900067695.1 Picea abies | reverse complement strand
ATGCCACTGGAATGGAGTAGTATATGTGAGGGGGTATAGAGGGCCCAAGTAGCTGAAGCAATATTTTGGGTCCAACAGCTGGCACCATTAGCATAAACAATGTTTTAGACTGATGGATGATGCATTTGTCAATAACATGGGTTATAGATTAGACATGAGGAGTGGTGGGAGTAAAGAAGACTAAAACCTCTACAAATGTGTACAAAGAAAAACCTACTATAAGGGGTCTATGCTTAGGTGTAAAAATTATTCAAGTACAACTCATTGATGGGTTATTTGAGAGGGTAGCCTTTGGGAGAGGCCAAGATGTAGGTGCCTTTAGTGAGGAAATGTTGGGTGATGAAGGGTCGTGCCATAATGACTTGAATTTCCCATGGTCGAGAGTATAGTGGGTGATATCATAGGCTAACATGATATCACCTTTGTTGAATGAGCGAAGGTTGACATGGTGGTCAAAGGTGGCTTTGGAACATTTATTAGCTGCCTCATTGTCTTGTAATGAGGAATGATGGTCTTCATCAAGTGATTCTAAGGTCAGCAGGTGCTGCTCCATTGGAGCAATGTGAGGTAAGAGATTTATGGTAGTGCGTAATGTGGGGATTTCTCACTCGATAGGGAGGGTGGTTTCGATCCCATGGATGAGGTAGAATGGTGTAAAACCAGTGGCAGTTTTGACTATCGTGCGATAATCCCTTAAATAAGAAAACAACATATGATGCCAGTTTGTCTTATGTTTTTTAATGGTGTGTTGTAGCATGGTTTTTATGAATTTATTGACAGACTCGACCTATTCGTTGGACTGAGGGTAATATGGGGGGGAAAACTCATGGGTGAAGCCTAACTTTGAGGATAGTTCTGCAAATATCTCTTTCTCAAAGTGTTTACCATGATCAGAAACTAATTGTTGTAGAATTTGAACTGGGTAATGACAGGGTTGAAGAAAAAGCGCGTTGTTGTGTTAGCAGTGTTGTTAAATGTGGGCATGGCTTCATCCCATTTGGTAAAATAATATACTACCACAACAATGTACTTGTATCCATTACTAGATGGAGGATGGAAAGTCATAAAATTGATGCCCCATTTACAAAAGGGGTCGGTTGTGATGACTAGGTGTAGAAGAGTTGGTGTAGCTTGTTCTTTGTTTTCATAAAGCTGACATTTATCAAATCACTTACAAATGTGGATGTAGTCATGAAACAAAGTGGGCCAGAAGTATCCTGCTCAAATGATTTTTTGCGTGGTATACATAGTCGAGAGTTGACCGCCTCAGGCACCATTATGTAAATCATTCAAGACTTTTCCAGCTTTATCGATGGTAAGACATCGTTGAAGGATGGTATCAAAACAGTGTCAGTAGAGAATATCTCCGATGAGGAGGCATCAGGGAGCCTGATGGAAAAGGCATCACCGGTCATTTTGAGAGAGGTTAGGCTCAAAATTTTTTGTATGAAGGTAGATGAGAAGGTCGTTGTACCAGGGTTCATCTGAGGTGATGAATAAGAGGTGTTCATTGGGGAAATCCTCATTGATGGGGGAAGCTTTGGTGTCTGAGGGAAAACCCTTAATCAGTTCAGCTAAGACAAGAGATTTATTTCTTTTGGGAATAGATAACTCTAGATCATAGTTCTAAAGGTAACGATCCATCAGGAAAAAATTTCGTTGATATTTCATCGCCTGAGCAAGTACTGAATGGGGTTGGAATCTGCTACGACCTTGGTAGTTCGAAGTAGAATGTAATGCCACAGTTTTTGGACTATGAGGACAACTCCTAACATGGGTTTTTAATCATTATTATACTTTAAGGGTGGTTCTGAAATGTTTTTAGTAATGTAGTAAATCACGTATTCACTCCCATCATCCTCTAATTGGTAGAGGACTCCTGCGACTAAAAATACAGAGGCTGATAAGTAGAGGATGTAATTGTGATCATAGTGTGGGAGACTAATCAAGGGGGGCATTGGATAGGGTGGATTTTAAATCATCAAACATTGTTTGATCATGTTCTTCCCATCGAAATGGGATATCATGGTGCAGTAAACGAAGAAAACCATGTGCATGAGTGGCATAATTTGGGACAAAGCGACATAAAAAGTTGGCTTTGCCTTGTAGGATCTATAGTTGGCGTAAAGTCCTAGGTGTTAGAATTTTTGTGATAGCTTGGACCTTGAGGGCGTCCATAGTAATGTCATGTTGGGAGACAATGAACCTGAGGATGTGACCGACAATAATGCAAAAGACACACTTGAGAGGGTTCAAGAAGATATTATATTAGCGACATCGTTGAAAAATGATACGTAAGTCCTCTAAATGATGGGTTCGCTTTTTGGATCGAGCAGTGAGGTCATCCAGGTAAGCGATAATGATGTAAGTGAGATCATGAAAAATGTAGGTCATGTCCCATTGAAAAGTATCACCAGCATTTTTGAGTCCAAAGGGCATGATGCAATACGAAACAATACCCTAAGGGTTTGTAAATGCGGTTTTGTACTGATCTGTTGGGTTGATTTGAATTTGATTGTAGCTAGAGAACCCATCCATAAAGGAAAGTGCCTCATGGATGGAATAGTAATCAATTATTTGGTCGATGAAATGTGTTGGGAAGTTGTCTTTGGGACAAGCATGGTTGAGGTCGTGAAATTCTATGAAAACATGAATAGTTCCATGTTTTTTGTTAACAGGGACAGGGTTGGAGACCCAAGAAGTGTATGCAATGGGGTAAATGAACCTATCATCATGTAATGTGTCAATTTCAGCTTTGATAGTCGCAGCTTTGGATGGGTGGAGGGGGCATTGTTTTTTATGAACATGGGCGATATCTGGCCATGTGTCAATTCGATGTTCAACTATAGAAGGATCGAGGCCAAGCATCTCCATTTATGACCAAGAAAAAATATCTCAGTATTCCTGAAAGAGAGCTTTGTAAGCAATGATTTCTTCAGGGGAACATTTGACACTGATGGTGATCTCTTCTATGATGCTTGGTTTAATGGAAATGTCATTTTTGACTGTGGGGGAGATGTTGGCCATGTTTCCTTCTTCAAAAGTATCGGGTGTAGGGATAGGGTTCTTGAAGTAGTGAACATACCTTGGAGGAATAAAATACTTAGTTTTGATCATTCATAGGGAGGCTTGATAAAGAGGGTGAAAGACCTCTTGTGAGAGGAAAAGTTCTCAATTATGGAGAAAATTCCAAGGGAAATCAGGGATAGTCAGTTCCTCCAATATATCTTCGTCGCAGTGGAAAATGAGAGAATACAGGAGATCCTAGGGATGGTAGGGGGACCCATCAATGGGTAAGTGTTATTGTCCTCAAGGGGTGAGGAAATAGAAAGGATATCATGTACAGGGTGTGATGGCTCACTTGACATAAAATAAATGTCACGATATTGTGGATGGCATCTCATTCGTTCGAGGATTGACGAAGAAATATAATGAATGTCAATAATGTGAGTGGAAATAGGGAGTACCTGAGAGGGCTCAGTTCAAGATGTGCAACGTACTATGGCTAATGTGTGGCGAAATTAGGGTAGAGCTAGAAAGTGATGAGTGTAGTGGCCATATTCTGAGCATATGGTACAAGTGAATTTGGTTCACAACCCTTTCATGCGTGTGGTAGGGGACTCCGTAGTAGCGGTGAAAGTACTTGGTGGAGTAGTAAGAAATGGGGTTTCTTTAGGGAGATATATAATATTGCGTAACTCGGGAAGAGTAGGACATATATTAGTGGGGTTTCCTTCTCTTTTTCATAGTGTGCAAGGAGGTTGAGCTTAGGGAGGGAGTGGAGCTATGGGCTTGTTCTTCCTTCATCTTCCCCAATAGTGGTGGTGTTTTTGTTAGTTCTGGGTTGGGATGGTGTGGTAGGAGCCTGTACTGGGATTTGCATCGGTAATCCCTCTATCTTAGGAGGGAGAGATGGTGCAGAAACCATGGAGGGTGGATGGAGATACCATATAGGGATGGAGATAACCATGTTAGGAAGGGTGAAGGTAGCAGTGACCTGAAATGCTTGGACACCAGGTCAGGGGTAGAAAAAGGGGATTTGGGTAATGGCTTGGTGAACTATTTCCCAAACTGATATTTTCCCTTGGAGGGGAGGAAAATCCAAGACAAGTGGTGCAGTGGGTTTTTCAGGGAATTCCTAAGGTAGTAGTTCTCTGACTGGTGGAACTTTGATGTGGTGAGGGGCCTCAGTGAGAGGATTATTGTCTCTGATATTTTTTTTGATAGAGGATACTACATGAACTTATACTAAAATAAAAGGGTTTAGGAGAGGTGGTGCTCCATAATAAGTTCCTAACAAGGATGGGTCATTGAATATTTTGGGACCAATGTCAATGACTAGAAAAGCATCCAAGCTAGCGCATACAAGAGGGAGGATGTTATCAATGTTGGCAGAATGATTAGGCTTGTAATGTGTAAGTTGGTCGATGGTGACGATTTTCCCATTATGAGGGAACATCATCGTACAAAACACAGAAGAGGCTACCACCTTCATAGCATACATGTAGCTATGTCCGAACAAGATATTGTAATCAAGTGGGGCATCGATAACTTCAATGTCAATCAGGATGGTTTTTCCCTTGAGTTCTACAGGGACGTTTTGGAAGATCCCTTAAGGGGATGATGGTCGGTCATCACAAGATCTCAGGGTGATGGAAGATGGTATGAGCTCATGTGAGCCGATTTTTTGCCATACTACTTTGGACATGATGCATGTGGATGATCCTTCATCGATGATGCACTGATGAACTGTGATGTTATGGATCTTAACTGGTATCTGAAAAGATACTAGAGCAAGGAGGCATGGTTCTCCACTATCTAAATCAAAGGTGATTAGTCGAGTATCAATAGGGTTGACTTTCCCCAAGGCAGAAAGCAAGGATTTTCATTGTGATTGATAGATTTGAAGGATCTCCAACATAGACATGGCAATAGGAGATTGTACTAAGTCATCGACCAGAGTGTAGTTATGGGTTTCCCTAGCATGAGGGTTATGTACATTCCACCATAGAGGTATGAGGGGTACATGAATATTAGGTTTAGTATTAGATCGTGGGATCATCAATGTTTGTCTAGCTATAGAGGGAGTTGTTTCTGAGGTGTTTGGGGTAGACTCGGGGAGGATTATGTTTACTATTTTTCTGGTTTCCCCCAGTGGGATTGTTTTGTTGGGGGTTATTTCCTCCTGGTATTGGGTTGTTATTGTTTCAGTTTTTTCCTTTCTTCTTGACATTTTTCAGATGATGGGCCATATTTTATGTATTCAACTATTCAAAATTATGAACTTGTTTAATGGGATAGGGATAAACAAAGCTAAATCCCACGTGTAGTTGTCTTGGTTGAGAAGCAACTAGTTGGGGAGGACCAGGAAATGGAAAATATGGATTGTTTTGTGGAGATGAACCATATGGTGTATAGGAAGTTGAATTACTTCCACTACTATTTGGGTTATATGCAGGGGTTAGGGGTGTACCCATACTTTATTGAGAGACCAGATGCATCATGGGTATCGGTGGGGGTCCCCCCAATAGTGGAGGGGGAATAACAGGGTATGAATGTTGGTGAGTGGGAGGAGGGTAATAAGATTTCGGTCCATATGGTTGATGATATTGATTTGCACCAAAATTATGTGATGGTGTGTCATAGGGGTTAAGGTGTGTCATAGAAACAATCAAACCATCCGTAGCGTGAGAAAACCCAGGTCTGTCCTGGCCAAATGGTATGGTTCTAGGTGCATCAAGAAATAATGTGTACAAGTAACGTGATTGGGCATATATGAGGTCAAATTGGTGGGACTTGATGATGGTTTCCTCTTCTGATTGAGGAAAAGTGGATGCTACATCCTTGGTAATCACAGGGATGCACGATTTAAGAAACCAATCAAGACGTTGTTCTTTGGTGGATTCTTATTTACATAGAATACATCGCCAACACCATTCATGGATGTGGTCAGCGATATGGATAGAAGTGGTTTGTTTGAACAAGGATAGAATTTATAAGCCATTATCATGACAAAACGATAATTGGAAAAAGGACAAAAAGGCCATGTCCAATTATTCAAAGGTCACATGGTGTTATCACATGAAGTTGTCATGGGTCATTCTTTCCCTTAGGTTTTAATTTTTTACTCTTTAGTCTTTAAGTTTGTTTTATTTTTCCTTTTGTGATTTCCTTAGGTTAGTCTAAACAAATAAAGACTTGGGTTTTTGTTCACATTTTTGGCCCACATATATGGTTATAGCCTAGGTTCATTTTGTGGTTTATGTCTTTGACTCATATTTTGACTTGACACCACGCATTATAGACCCCATGATCCTAACAACTTGAAAATTCACTCCATCCACTCATGCTCTTGATCCTTTCCATGTTGTCCATATTCCCATTAGGGAGTCAAATCAAACTTTGAAAAGTTCGTTGCCAACTCACTAGGCATTTTCATAGCACACCTTTGTACTTCTTCTACTTTACCATCATTAGTTGATTGTATGTCTTTCATTGTTTTCAGCACCCTTGTCTTCAAAAGGAATATTAAGATTTGGTCATTTATGAGGTTCTAACTGTTTACCAATTTGAAATTTTCCTCCTAAGCTCGGCGCTGTTGAAACCACTAGTCCAGACAGAGCTACGAATTGCACTACAGGATTGACTGTTTGAGTTAAATTGAAGGATGAGGTGGATGTAACAGCTCCATAGCTTGTTGCAGATCTTCCACTTATCCACCATAAAATCCAGGTACTTCATGCACCATTTCACCTACAATGAAGAGTGTTAAGATATCTCTGCATTATATTTTGGTAGCGCCTAGCACTGCAAGCTATACATTCTCCCACCTACCAGCCTCTGTACCACTTCTGCCACAAACTCCATAGCGATTTTCATACTGACATTTTCCTATACTGAGATCAAGCCATTTTAATTTAGATATTTGAATGCCCATTTATCCACTTAGCTCATGGTGTCGACACTGCGCTACAAAAATTGCTGCCAAAATTACACTATAGATCCCATATTCCAGTGCTGCATTTTCCTTGTTATATCAGTGTCATATTCTATGTTCACAAATCCATCATTAGCCTTCCTTATTCACTATGTCATCCTATGTTTTCATCTCAAAGTATGATTGCAGTGAGGAGGATAGGAGCCCCTTCATTTTTAAAGATTTGATGACCTTGTATGGTAGTTTAATGCTATTCTAAAATAAAGATAAAGGTAAAGGTAAATCCACTGAGAAACCTATTGATTTTATCAACATCATCACTTTGCCTGATAATCCCACTTTCAAAAGATTGATCAGACAACTCAGGGATGCTAGAAAATAAGTTGCTCGTTTGAAGGAAGAAAGTTTGACTGAGAGAAGGAAGATGAAGGAGCTCATGGTCATGTACAATGAATCCCTTGATCGGGAAATGTTTTCACCAAGAATATTCTTGCCTTTCCATAGGCAAATTAAGACTTTGTACAGGAAAAATAGAATATTTCAATCCCAAAACAGAAAGATCAAAGAAGAATTGCATCCCTTCAAGAATGAACTGGCCCAGAGGAACTTAAATTTTTTGGTACAAGTTGCAATAGAAAGCGATGAACCTGTAGTTAATAGGAGTGCCCCTACAAAAGAAAGAGATGTTGTTGTGATAGAGGGTAGTTCTCCTGCAACAAGGAGGAGTGTTAGATTGAGGAAGTATATGGGGGAATGACAAATCCATTTTTGTGGGTGATCACTTTTTGCAAAGCTTGAAATGTTCAAGGAAGTATGCTTTTTCACCTATATAGGAATCTACAGGCTCCTAGTCCATCAGCTAATATTTTGTTTTTTTGAAGAGTTGTTACATCACATAGAAAAACACAGATATTTTGTAGTGCCATGGCGCTATAGAATCGTCTACATAGGTTGTTCTGTAGTTGCGCTACCAAAGGAACTACATAATCACCTAGCCAAATATAGGAAGGGTGCTACAGAATCTGCAGATATATTTTACAAAGGAAGTGCTACAGAATCTATAGAGATAATTTACAAAGGGCGCTACGGAATATGCAGGGAAGTTTACAAAGGGCTATACAGAATTGGCTACCAAATGTGCTATGGTATGGCACTAGGAACTGACCATTATAGTCAAAGGTTTGAATTCATGACTCCTTCTTGAATTTGTTGATGTGGAGGGAACCAAGGATAAGCAGGTGGCAGTTGGGGATCAACATGCAAGCTTGGAGGAAATGTGGCACTGGAGAAGGATTCACCCAAGCTACAATACATGTCATTCAATTCTTGTTAGAGTGATTGCCAACATGGCTCTTTAATTTTAGCATTTTGTTAGATCTGTTAGTACAGATGTTATAATTGTAGTTTTTTGTGGAGAATCCTAGGATAGGAAGGCCAGCTCACACATCTAGTTGTTTCTTACTTTTTTTTATTATAAATACATATTTTGAATGATTAGAGAGGTTCGAATGGTTGAGCAGAGATCACTTATTGTAATATTTTGACTAAGTAAAGTTGTTCTCTGGTTATGAATTGAACTTGAGACATTTTCATTAATAGAAGTCAGTTTCCTATCATCATCTTGTTGCCTCTTATTATGAAATTATCATGATTGGATGATCCATATGAGATGTTGTGGTTGTGTTATAATGATTATTTGATTATAATGTCACTATGAATGTTTTTCAATGTTTTAAACTTTAAGTTCAAGAAGTTATTGTGACTGAGTTTTTATTCTCATGGCTGCTCGAAATCCTAATGCTAATAGTAGACCTATCCACCTTCCTCACTAAGTCTTCCTCCTATTCACCTTTACCCCTAAACCACTGACTTAAGTTAATCAAAACCTTATTTTCTTCTGCATGCTCGGCCAGATGTTTGTGTTAAAACATTCTTATGATGAGTTTTTTCCATTTGACCTTTAAGCACTTATTTACATTCACAAACCTTTTGATGGTTAATGGGCTTATCCTCTTTCAATCTGAGGGTGATTCTTAGTGATAACATATGGGACCCTAATTTTTCATCCACATACCATTTAGTTGATGAAGTGGTGAGGGTTCTTTGAAATAACCTCAAGTGGATGGAATCATCCATGATGTTGTTTAAAGAGCACCATAAGTGGAAGGTCATAACATGGTTGGCAGGGTATTCCCCTAGTTTGCCTTCAAACTTTGGAATGTCTGAAGGAAATTTGGTAAGCATATTGGGCCATGTGGCATCATGAAAAATGGGGTCATTCATGAGTTTGGTTAAATTAGGAATGTTGAGGGATGCCAAGTATGGAAAAGGGGGATTTGGAGGAGGATTAATTCCATACATTGTGTGTGTAGGTAGTGGACTTGTTCCTTAAAAGGGATTTGGTGGGTTTGTACTTCTGCCTTGAGAAGAAGTTTGACCCCCACCTCCTTGTGAAGGAGAGACAATAGGTGGATGGCCTTGGGTATTTTACCCAAGCAAAGTGAAACCAAGTAAATTTGATCCCAAAATAGTAGCACTCACTAGGGTGTGAGATGGTTGAGCCGGTTATTTGGCGAGACTAGGTACTCCTCCTAGAATAGGAGGGAGATTCTGCAAGCGTCTAGAATAACAAATATTTTGTGGTTCCCCTATGGTTCTGATTAGCAAAGTGAAAGTGTGAAAATGGTGACAAGAGAGAAATAAATGAACAAGATATTTTTATGTTTTTGACCTTCACAAAATAGTATAACTCACAATTGCATGTAATCAAATGAACATCATACATAAATCAACTGTAAAATAAACAAGAATGTAGATAGGTGGATTTTTTCTGCGTGGGGGAAAAAAAAAATAAATGCTCCTATCCTAAAATACCTATCGTCCTTCCTCTCAATTTAGAACTTCAAATAACACTCAACAATAGGGTCTGAATTCACCAGAAGAGGAACTAGTGAAGGTTGAAGTAATCATTTATAATGAGGGGTAGAGGGTGCATATCCCGAAAGAGCTGGCGATATTTCCCAATAGCCACAAAAAATACGATCAAGGTGTGATTGCAGCCCACAACCACCACCTGGGTAGATATCCTATGTTTGGCCACTAAATACCTCAGTCAAAGTGAAACATTTAGAGTTTCGGCCTAAAAAATGGTTCATGGGATGGATACCCTCACAAGAGTTGGGTGACTCAAGGAGGGATGCACAGAACAACCAGAACTCAGACTTTGACCCTTCACGGGTATCTCACTTCCTTATGGTATAGGAACACTTGACTTGGAGGATTTGAAATATCCATATTCTCAACTTATATTTTTTCAAAATGTGAGAACCTAATAACGAGGGGTTATTTGGATGCCTACCCCTGAGATCCTACCTAGACTGAAAAAAATATTTAGTCACCTCCTTTGGAGGAAACATTTAGTGCATTCTTCGAAATTGTTTATATGGAGTGGGCTGAAAGATTGGGGTCATGGACCAACCTCATTTGAATTCAATTGGTGTGGATAATTTCTAAAGAAGTAGTTGGGTCTTTTGGAGTTCCTTTGTTTTGTGGGTACTTAAAAGAAATATTACTTCAACCTCCATTGTTCTAATATAAATAATGTGTGTGATGAATGGATTTGTGTGCAAGAAAGTGAAAAGTGTGAAAAATGTTTTTAATAAGTTAAGTGTAATATTGTATCATGTGGACTTCCTATGTTCCTTAAAAATATTCTTACCTAGCTTACTATGTTCTTTGGTACAACCTTGCGGAATAGTTAAAGCCCTGGAGAACTATCAATGTGGACATATGGGTCCTTACTTGATCCTTTAAGCTCCCTAGAATGTTGTCTATACTAGAAAATCTTTTGAAACTATACTAGGATTGTAGACATGTGGGAATGTATGGGTCCATTACTTGATCTTTTAAACTTTCCTAGAGTGTTTTCTAGACTAAGAAATATTTTAGAAACTATCCTAAGATTGTAAACATGGGCATGTATGGGCCCATTTATCTTTTAAGATAATTTTACAAAACTAAGACGTACCCTAGGGAGGTTTTGTCCTCTCTTAATGATTTAAGGGAGATGAAATTTCCTTTCAACCACCTTTTCTGATTCTCGAGATCACACTTGGGTGTAGGGGAAGAGCATACTTGAGGGTTAAAATTGATTTCTAGTCCCAAATTAGTTTATTTGTGTTTGAAAAAACAATAACTTTAACTCAAAATTTTAAATTCCAAGTGAGCCATCCATGCGGAAACAAAGCAAAGAGAAGAATTGTGATTCTTTTTTACCCCTATGTGCTTATGTTAGATAACCTTCCTTGTAAGAAAGGACTCTAAGTGAAGTGTGATTTCTTTACAAAGTGTAGGAAATTAAAATCTAAAGCCAAGGGGCCCTCAAACCACTCACAAAACCCTTACAATTTGCCAAAAAACTAAACTTGTGCATGGGATGTAGTTCTGATAGTCGTGCTAAGGGCGTAGAATGTGCAAGTATATGAAATTTGTTACGTGAAAAGAGTGCAGAATGTGCATCTGTGTTCCTTGAAATCCATGCACTTCCTGTCATGCATCGGGAAATAAATTTTCAAATGAAATTCTCTTCCCTTGGCTCTAAATTCTGACATTGGAAGACTGGATTAGGTCGGTTTTGGTACCTACATATCCAAACAATTAGAAATAAGTTCTCTCAAGACTTAAATAAGGAGGAATTTGATTCACAATCCCCAATATGGTTGTCAATCTGTTGTGTTTTTTTTTCCACATGGGTGAGCAAAAACACAACACTTACTTGCCTAGTCGAGTCAGCTAATAAATACAGAGGTTTTTGAGTTGATTAGATAACTAAATACACATGAAACAAGGAAATAAAGATAAAAACAAAAGGAAATAAATGTTAGAGAATCTTGAAAGAAATAGAACCATGAAAAATAAAAAATGGCAATCATATAGCTACCAATGGATCAATGTATTGATAGTCTAACATCATAGAGAAAGGTAGGGAATTATGAATCCCCCCTTCCTCCTTGGGGGGATATTGAATTCCCTAATAGAGAGATCTTCTCTTCATACAATGGAAAATGAAAATGGTGAAGAAATACAATGTCAATCCTCTCAAGACGTGAGTGGAATGTCCCTTGCTATAGTGCTGGAATGATTCAAAGAGAAAAGAGGATTCTCCAAGAAGAATTCTTGCAGCATAACAATACCTTGAAGTTCTTATTTTTCTAGCACACCCATGGAACATATTTATAGTGTCCATTCATCGCAATATAAAACTGGTTCATAGTGTAAACAAGGGGCCTTTTAGGGAACTTCTTAGCCCTTGACGAGCCTCCAAGATAGATTTCTCTCAGATATGAGTGCCAAATCGTGTTGGGGGTCAGACTGGAAGTGGTTGAGAGGTCGACAAGATTTATTAATGTGTTGTTCATGAGAAGTGTGTGGATTTTCTCATAGACATTCATTCATCTTGCGCATTCTACGCACAGTGTGTGATTAGGGTTGTGTTGGTCCACACATTTTGTGCACAGTGTGTGTGCTTTCTTTGGTGAATTTGAGCACTTTGATTTTTGAACCAAGTGTATATTTTTATTCCTTTTTGATGGATTTTGGTGTTGTAGGTGTACTAATTGTTGTTGGAATTGATGTCTTTCTTCAACCATTGTGCGCAATTTTGCGAACAATTTTTCAGTGATGACACCCATAATTGCTTAACTGAGATATGGGGTTACATGATCTTCTTGGGGGAAGGCCATGTGGTTGTTGATTTCCAAGTAAATATATAAACCCATCTTGTGGGTTGTTTGGGGGTTCTTCTTCCCTCACTCTGTTCATTCATTATTCATTTTTTTCACACTCTCCATTTTGTTCATTTTTTGTCTCATTCATTCTTGTTGTTGAAATGGGAACATGTGGGTGGATTATTGAGGAATCCATTGTCTCTTGGTTGTAGAAATGACTGGTGTGTTTCAGCCATGGATTAATTCCTGCATGCCTGAGATGCATTGGCATGTACTAAATTTTATTCACAGTTGTGAGTCTTCAGAGTCCTAACATGGATATTATTCACCAGATGCACTGGAGCCCTGGAAGGAGGTGGATAGCTTGAGGTATTGCATTGTAGAGAAGGGGATCCATTATCTGTGGTTTTACATGCTAGAGAAGAGAGTTGGTGTATTTTGGATTGCTATGTGTTGAGGAACTTGGGAAAGATTGAGTGTTGAATGGTTTGGGAAGATTAGTGATACCCTGGAACCATCCTTGTGGATTCATATCCCTGGATCAAGGATGACCTATTTTTTAGACTTGGAACAATAGTGTTTGTGGTTGGGTGGAAAGTCCTTGGTATGTAGCCAGCTGGTGAACCATTTTGTTAAAGATAAGTGCTCTCTTCCATGTGTTTCTATGTTGTATATTTATTTTCATTGTGTATTAGTTAATATCTCTTAGATGTGTATATTTGATGTGTTTGCTTGTTGGTTATTTTTATGCATGGAATGTTTAAAAATTCTTTATACTACAACATGAATATTTATTATTTCATGTGTTGTTATCATGCTTCTTTAATAATTAAATGGTATCAGAATTTCAAAATCAGTTTCGAATGGGGTTTTTGAGGTAGTATGTCTGACTTGGGGGTGGATGGGTACATTACACCTCTGAACAACATACACACTTGGCATACTCCTCGACCTTGAACATGCATAAGTTCTTCTAGTGGAATGATTTGGAGAATTATGGCACCTACCCATGCTTCTTGTCTTCCTATCATTTCCATGATCATCCCTTTACTATGGGATCTTGATGTTGAGACTTGTCTAGCACTAACTGTTTGATTAGTGCTAGATTCCTTGTTGATTTTCTTATGCAACATGTTTAATCTCTGATGTATCTCTTCCTAAGCCTTCATAATTGTTTTATTATCATATCTATAGATCGATACTTCCCTATGCATGCTTCTCATAGTGATAGGCTCTCACCTATCTCTTCTTCTATTTGACTCTGTCTCAACGCTCCCCATATTGACATGCAGAACCCCGATCTCTTCCTCATGGTTGTAAGATCCTTGAGCATCTTCCATAACTACAGTCCTCATATACGACCTAAATTTTCTTTCTTGTATCTCTAATTCTGTAATAAATGTGCATGTAATAATTATTGTTAGAAACATGCATAGCATAAAAATAATATTACCAACTTAACGAGAACTGTGACCTAAAAACGAGAACTTTAGACCAAAATACCCATATTTTTGCATAAAAAACATGAAAATCAACCCCCAAATCAAAAAGTGGTGCTACTGGTAGCACCATTTTTTCAAACGGGGTCAAAATTACAACATTTTTCAAGCATGACCTTCAAAACTCATACAGTAGCTCAGAAAAACATAAAAAATAACACCTAAATAAAAAAGTGACGATAACTAAAGAAAAAAAAATATAAATGTTAAAATTATGGCTCATTTCGACCTACTTGAAACCGTGGTTTTGACAATAGATGCCTATGCAAAAAAAAAAAAAAAAA
>CBVK0103191198.1:0-11703 GCA_900067695.1 Picea abies | reverse complement strand
TTAAATTGCTCTATTACTGATTCACCCCCCTCCCTCTCAGTAATCCAACATTATTAATGTCTGGAAAAGAAAGTATTGGGGTTGTACACATAACATTCTTCAAATATTGAGAGGTATGATTAGCGGTATCATTCCAACTGAAAGAATTGTTTTAAGCAAGTTGGTGAGCGGAGCTACAATATTACCATAGTTCTTGATGGACTTTCTGTAGTAACTAGTGAGACGTAGAAAAACTTATAAACTTTTAAGATTTTTCATATGTGGCCAATTCTTCATTGCTTCAATTTTCTTTACCATAGTTCTTGATGAACTTTCTATAGTAATTGGTGAGATGAAGAAAAGATTATAAAATTTTAATAGTTTTCAGATGTGGCCAATACTTCATTGCTTCAATTTTCTTTGGGCCCAAACATACACCATCCTGACTAACAATATGACCCAAATATTCCACATTAGAGACACCAAAGGAACATTTGGACCTCTTGAGAAAGAGTTCACGATTAATAAATAGTTGTAAGATTCAATCCATATGGGTGACATGGGATGCCAAGTTTTACTGGAATTCAAGATGTCATAAAAAAATATGACGAAAAAATGAGGAAGAAATGGTTGAAATATGTTGTTCACGAGACTCTAGAAGGTGGAATGTGCAATTCAAAGGCCAAAGGGAATCACCAATAACTCGTAATGGCCTTCATGAGTGAAAAACATATTTTTGGGAATATCAACCTCCATGCAAATTTGGTGATAGTCAGAATCAAGATCAAGTTTGGAAAATAATTGAGCACCTCTAATCTCATTCGAAAGGTCATCAATGATGGAAATGGGGATATTATAATTATTTTTTTGAGAGCTCAAATGTTAGGATTCATGTTTCAAGTGCCTTATTTTTTGAGTACCATGACAACTGGTGAAAAAAAAGGATTGATGCTTCAGTGGATGACACTAACATCTAGCAACTCATGAACTGTCTTTTTATTTTCATTTTTTGGGAAAATTGATGGTGATAATGGTTTATATTGTAGGATACCTAGTATGAGTGAAATAGAGTGATCATGTGCACTTCATGAGGGTGGGGATCCTTGGGGAGTTTCAAATATTGATTGGTATTTTCCCAAGACTAACTAAATGTCAGGATGGATGGGTTAAGAAGGTATCTCAAAGGATTAAATGGCATGGAATTGGGATACAATGCTTGAATTCCCTATCTTAAGAATTTTTTTCCATATGGTGTGTGTTGATGATCTCTAGGTAACCAACTGTAATTCCTTGGAAAGTGTATCGATTCCCCTCCTACTAGAAACTCATGTATAACTCACGAAAATCCATGGTTATGGGACCTAACGTTCGTAACCATTAAACACCCAAAACAATGTAACAACCAACCATTTCAATGGAAAACGTGTTGGTTTTCAAGGAATAATCACCCATTTTAAGCCACACATTTTCACAATGACCTCAACATTGCATGGAGCCTCCATTAGCAATCGTGATCTAGAATTTGTTCACAACATGGATACAACAATGTGTTTCTTGGGATACCTATTGGTGAATGAAGTTATGGGTGCTACCAATGTCAATTAAGATAATGAATTTGTGATGTTTGATTTAGCCAATCAATTTTAGGGTTTAGGGAGACATAATATTAGTTAAGGAATGTAGGGAGATCTCAAGGTCTACATCCCATTGAGTAGAAGGAGGAACATCTTCAATGGGTGGGGAAAATCTTCCTATGGTATATATTCATCTTGAGCATCCAAAATTTCCTTGGAAATGAACATAAAGAGTTTTTTCTCTTTACATTTATGCCCGAAGAATTTTTTTTCATCACAAGTGTAGCAGAGACCTTTAAGTGGGAACTCTGCAATTTCATCACAGCTTAACCCATGGATATTGAGGGGTGGATAAGAAGGAGAGGGATTGGTGGGACAAGGATACATTCGCTACCTTTTGTACTTCCCTAGATATTTGAGAGGCTTCCAACCAAGTATTAGGATGAGCCATTAAGACTTGGGCACATATTTCTCCATTCAAACCACTGATAAAGAATTCCATGCAGTAGGTATTTGACATGCCTTTGGTGTGGATGATGAGTTTCTCAAAAGAGGAGATAAACTCTTTGAATGTACTATATTGTGTAATCTTGGTCCGACATTCCAAATAATGAATGTTAATTTCAAAGCATTCATAGAGGTATGAGACAAACAATGTCCAAGCAATATAACCCTAGTGGGTGCCATTTCCACCATTTCCAATGTTCAATATCTAAATATAAGAAACTCACATGAATTTTCATTAAGCCATTGGTGATGCCATGTAGGAAAAAACAATGTTCCATTTGAGTAACCTAGCTTGTTGGGTTAGATCCATCAAATTTGTTGAGATTCACTTTAGGGAGTTGATGCCATGTTTGAGTCATAGGGTCATGAAAAAATGGGTGAGAGTGAGGCCCCTTGGGATTAGATGATTCATATCCCTCTAATTGGGATGATTTTTCTTGGTAATGATAGACTATAGTTTGGCAAGATTTCCATTAAGTAAATAAATTTTTTTCTTGGTAGAGGAGTGGGTGTGGTCGATTTTTTGATGCAACTCATCACATTGAGTTTCCAAGGAGGAGACTCATGTGTTTAGCTCATTGTTTCTAGTATCCATAAAGATGTGGGTTTATGATAAATATTTTACCATAGAGTGGTACCAAGGAAATCGACATTGACTTGTGGGTTTTTTGAGATAGTTGCCTAATAATGGGGTGAGAGGGTCCACCAAAAATTATTACTAGAGAGTGGTACCATGATGATTAGTATGAAAAAATGATTTTTTTGATATAGGTCCCAAATAATGGTAAAAATGTTTTTTTTGATATAGGTCCCAAATAATGGTGTGGTTAGGATCCATATTCACCCCCCCCCCCCCCATAGATTTACACTCCCACCTGAATAATAATACACTAATAAAATTCTCAAATTATCAATATTGTAGCTTATATAGGAATTTTGTGGATTGGTAGAAATAGTCAAGGTTTCCAATGACTGGATGCACAAATTCTCAATATAGCCTTATGTAGGAATTTCATAGACCAATAACAAGGAGTAGTGTTTAGAGGGTATCAAGGACAAGGGAATGTTGGGTTATATAGCTCTTGTATATGCATACACAGTCCAACAATAATACTCAACCCAATTTCTTAGGGTACTAACTAAGGAAGCTCAATTGTAACCTTAGTTGTACTGCCTAATTACCCAAGTACTAGACAATAATATTCCCAAGTTTTTTTCTTGGTGCTACTATAACAACAAAACTGTCGATCAACTTATCTAAAGCTAGTTTCAAATAACCTATGGGACTTTTAGGGGACTGTCGATATACCCTAGGGTACATGGAAGTAAAATTCTATATACAGGTGTTGTTTGATGTAGTACTACTAAAATAGGAACCAATAGGGGTCACAAAGGTGTCCAACTAGGTTAAACCTCTTGTATTTCCTTTGTGTATTCTTCTCCTATCATATATTCACCCACTAAAAGATAGATTATTGTGTTATTTATAGATGTTGGAACATATCTCTAGCTTAAAAAAAATGCTCTAAAACATGTTCTTAGGAAAGTGTTATGATATCACTTGTGTTGTTCTTTATTACTAAATTGAAATAGTAAAGCATAAATAATAGATTTTCCCATATATATGGAAAAAATGATAGATTGCAACCACAATATCCAAATAAAGAACCATAATAAATCGTATACCTTTATTGATGGAATCAATGTTCACTTGCCTCTTCGAGGGGGGAACTTCCAATTGAGTAGAGCTCCAATTACAAATAACTTCACAAGCCATCTCATTACATTTCTTCTACTCTTTTATATAGTACTATTTACTTCCTAGGAGCATTCTAGATAAGGAACTTTCTAGTAGGAAAAACCTTCTAACAAGCCTTATTACATTTATTTCGTTTACACTCCTACATGGGCCTTATTTACTAGAAATGGCCTCCATACATATCAACCTATCTATATACTTAGGAGGTTAGGAAGGGTAGGACCCTAAAACAAACTATGTACTATTGATTTCTAATGGGGAGTGGATGCACAAACTATCTACATTTGATATCAAATAATATATTATCAATATCAAATGTGTAGATACATATATAAAACATAAATTAATTATCAATAATCCATTATGAACAAATATTAATTAAAAAATTGTTTTTCAAGCATCATCAAAGATCCATAACTTGAGTAATAGAGTGAGGAACAACATAATAAAATTCATAAGTACAAAGGGAAGGAAAAATGGTCTCAAGCATACAATACGAAAACCATAACAAATAAAAAAGGGAATGGAATTCATTCACACACATGGCAATGCTTTGCAAGTAATGTTTATGTTTCCATAAGCATGTTAAGCACTGAGAAGAGATCAAGAGATCAACTTTGGCAAAGATAATATACAAATTGAAAATTCTCAAAGGCACAATAGAAGTTTTGGTCGCTTGAAACTAGTTTATATAGTGGTTTTCTCATTGGCTTATTATATTCGCTATATGCCAATTCTATGAACAGGTGACAACCTATTGATTCAACTAATACAAGATATTTCCCATCTAACATAAAATACATATTCCAATAAATACACCAAAATGATTCATATAGTAAAATTAAAAACAAAAAAGCATGGACTATTTATATAGAACTATGTTCTTACTAGATGATTACATTCCTTATATTCCAATTCTACGAATGGGACACAACCTATTAATTCACCAGATATATGAGATGTTGACTATCTAACATACAATACATATTCCAAGAAATATATTGAAATTCCTTATATGGTAAAATTGAAAAATTAATAGACTTACTATGGATTTCCCAAATCACGTGAAGTGTTGTGGACACAACACCTTAAGGATTCATCAATTAAAAGAGAAATCATATTTCTGAGTTCAAGATCTTTGGACTCATATCTAAGATGAAAACATATCTTTGTTTTACTAGAAAAATTCATATGATCCTTTTCCAAAACTTTTCCTCGAAGAGAAAATAAAAGTCTATATGTTTTATAGCTTTATATAATAGTGTGAAACTACCCCAGTTCACCATTGGCCAATTTGCATGGGGAATGCAACCAGTGGATGATAAATACTAGCATCCCTATCCATCCAAACATGGTGGTTTGTGGTGAAGCAATGAGGCACCTAAATGATTATAAAGAAATGGTTTGTAAGCATGCTTGAAAACTAGCGCACTTGGTATACAAACATAATGGAGAGGTGATTGGATGTTTCCATGTATTGAGTGTAAAAGGAAACAAGTGCCAAAACAATGGCTATGCCCCTACCGAAAATGAATGTGTACATTGTTTTTTTGGACGAAAATAAAAAGAACAACTAGTTTGTAATGTAAGACTTTCAAAGACTCTGACATATACATGTTGATTGTTGTTGATGACAATTTGCAGCAACAAACTAACATCAAATTATTTATTTCAATGCTTTAATTACCATGTCGATACGTATTTTACAAAATGATTGATATGTAGAAAAACCAGAGTATCGATTGGGACTTTTGAGATAACCAAAGATGCAACCCATGCCTACAATGATGCATAAACACTAATGTGTATGCCTCATCATGATAAGACCAATTTCACATATTACCCCAATCCACCACCATCTACCAAACCAATCCTTATTTTCTTTATGCAACACTCACTATCAATATTCTTCAATGTTATTTCACTTCTTTGATAATTAAATTGCAGTAGAGAATTGTTAACAAATTATCATCTACACTCACCTAATATCACACCCTCTCTTACATGTCTAATCTAGGAGGCTAGTTGAAGAGAGCAAGGAAATAATAGGAATACAACCGGATTATGACTGGAAGATTTGGCAGTTGTAGTGATAGATATTAGCGACCTTTCCTAAAGCACAAAATCAAGGATGGCATTTCCTTGGAGATGATAATAGACCTTGTAGTAGTTAAAAACAATTTTCTTGTAGACTCATAAGTTTTTTTAATAGTATGGGAATCAAATACGCTTTTAATATGTCAGTGTACTCGCCACCCAGGGTGTTCACATGGTTTTACAATAGTCTTCCATGGTGTATGATGATAATGATCGTAGGGTAGTATGATCAATGTATATATTAACAATTGTCTCTTGAGGTATTTCACAATTGTCTCTAAAGGTACACATCCATTTCAATAGGTCAAATTTAACATTACCACTCAACCTCTATCAATAGATAAATGGATAACACTTAGAATACTTGTTCTTTCAAGAATGCAGGTGTTATAATAACACAAAAAAAGAAATACAAACTCACTATATGATTATATTGTTCACATAAACTATTATAGAACCATATTGCATATTTTCGGTACACAATGGTCCAATTTGCAACTAGTCTCATTTTCTATGCATGATGTATACGAATGATTCATTTGAAAGTCTATGCATTAGTGCATTTGAATAACTTCATACTATTCATTAAAAAATCATCAACATCATTTTGAAAACATTTAAACTTTTGACAAATTATTGAGATTTGGTAAACCCACTTTAAGAGGAAAATTAAATTTGGCATTTTAAGCTATTAAAAAAATTTGGATCTTGCACACCAAAATATTTTACTTGGAACATTCTAGATCTAAGTTAGAAAAATCAAATTTCTTATTAAATTAGGAAAAAGGAAAAAGTCAATTTATGAATCAGTGAACAAGAAACTATTCAATGTACCCAATGTGAGGCTCACGCGAGTAGAATTCCTGGAAATATCTGCCAAGTAACAATGTTGACGTTGAAAAAAAGAATCTATTCAGTGGGAAAGTAGGGCATATGTCCTAGCATTGTCCATTTGACATTTGCATTGAAGGTACATGTAAATGGTCATGAGGGCTTAGAAACAACGTTGTTCCAACATCATCCATCCGACATTTGCATGGGCAATGCGTCTCAATTGTCACAAGGAGGCTCAAACATAGATTTTCCATAGATTCAACCTCATACACAAGAAGACCCAACAAAAACATATCTATCTGGTATCACCGTCATGTTGTGTGCCACCCTGCAGAGCCCCCAAGCAACGCATATAGTCTACTCAACAATGGGACTAGCTATTTGTAAGTAACCTATATGATAGTGTGTTGAAAAAGGTTGATTTGTCACATTTTCAAGAATTAATTAAAAGGAAAATGTATCAAAAGATGGAACAATTACAAAATTATGTGGATCAAAAGATGGAACAATTACAAAATTACATGGATCAAAAGATGAATAAAACGATGGAAAAATTACAAAATTGCATGGCATACATGAACTTGCATACCCTAGATGTGAGGTTCCCTAAAAGAGATATCAATATGCAAGGAAATCATGAAATTGTGGAGAACATAAGGATTAAGTCCCATAATCATGGTTATTCATCACTCCAAGATCCACATCATCAGGGGTTCAACTCAACACCAAGGAACTACATAATTTTGAAGATTGATATGAGGAAATTTGATGATAAAGATCCTATAACATGGATATTCCAGATGAATTGATTCTTTAATCTACACCAAGTGCCGACTTTGCAAAAGGTAACTCTCACATCCTTGTATTTAGAACCCAATCAATTTTTTTGCAACCAATATCTTTGTGAATGAAAAAAGGATTTTATTGTCTCTTGGTCCATTTTTATAGATGAATTGATAACACTATTAAGAGAAACACATTCTTTAGAAAATTGATAAATATTTGGAAACTATGTCCAATTACAAAGCATATTTAGCAATTTAAAAATCTAAGTCTCAAGGTAAATAACATTCCATAATATAATTTGTTAAATCTCTTTATGGTCACTTTAAAGGAGAGAATTCGGGATGAGGTGTATCCCTTTGAACCTCAATCCTTGGAACATGCTTTAAGTATGGTAAGAAAAGAAGAAAGTAAAAATATGGTTGTGGCCACTAAAAACTATAGAGAGCACCATGTTCCCTCTTCTAACCTCACTCAACCTACATGGTTGACACCTCAAAAAAAGGATGAAACAAAAGAAAAGGGACTATGTTTCAATTGTGATAGCAAGTACAATAAGGGGCATACATGCGGTAAGAATAAATTAGTCTACATAGATTATGAAGAAGAAGAAGATCAATAAATGGAAACATCACTAGATCTAGAATTAGAAGAGACTAATCCAACAATATATTGTCATGCATTGGATGGCATCAACACTCCTCAAAATCTCAAGATAGAAGGATGTATCAAAAAGAAAAAGGTAACAATGTTGATTGATTCTAGTAGTACCCATAACTTTAGTTTCAAATTAGCCAAACTTCTGAATTGCTTTATATATCTAACACCATATTTTCAAGTAATGATTGCATATGGAGGCACCAAATTTTTTTAAGTGAAGTGCCACAATATCAATCTCACCATGGGGGAGTATTTATTGGATATTCCAATGGTTGCAATCCAAATAGTTGGTGTTGATGTTTTATTAGGGGTACAATGGTTATAATCATTCAAAACAATGACTCTTAATTTTTAGGAAATTTTCATGATATTTTCCTTAGAAGGAAAGGAAATTGAACTTGGAGGTGTCCATAGGAAAACCTCTAAAGTGGTAAGCTCTAATAGTAGCATGAAGAAATTTCTTAAAAAGGGACACCATGGTGTAATTGCACAATTGTACTCACTACATGTTTAAACATCTAGAGCCTTTTCTCCCATGGATCTCCAAAAAGTTATCGACAATAATTCTAAGGTATTTGGAGAGATGCCTAAAGGTCTTCCACCTACTCAAGATCATGAAGATGTTATTCATTTGCAACCAGAGAGTCTACCACCTAAAATTAGACCTTACAAGTACCCATATGCACAAAAGAGTGATATTGAGTGTATGGTTCAAGAAATGTCATAGGTTGGGATCATTCAACCTAACAAAAGTGATTTCTATTCACTAATAATGATGGTTTACAAAAAGGAAGGTTCATGGCATATGTATCTAGATCATATAGAGCTCAACAAAATGGTCGTTAAAGACAAGTTTCCTATTATAGTAATTGATGAATTATTATATGAATTGCAAGGAGAAATTTTCTCTACCAAGTTGGATCTTCATTATAGATATTATCAAATCAAAATGAGGCAAGAATACATCCCCCAAAATAGCCTTTGGAACACATGAAGGTCATTATGATTTTTTTTTGTTGTCATTTGGACTCACTAATGCACCTTCCACATTTCAAAGCTTGATGAATTCTATTTTCAAACCCTTCCTCAGAATTTGTGTTAGTATTTTTTGATGATATACTAATATACAAAAAATATTTGGAAGAGAATGTACACCATGTTGGCATGGTCTTAAAAGTATTGGAGGATAAACAAGTATATTAAAATCCTTCCAAGTGTGCCTTTTGGGGTCAGGAAGTGGAATAGTTGGGTCATATTGTATCTCGTGAAGGTGTCAAATTGGAACTTAACAAAATTTAAGCTATGATGGAATGACCAATTCCCAAAACATTAAAAAACATTAGAGGATTATTAGGATTAACAGGATATTACCAACAAGTTTGTCAGGAATTATGGTTAAATAGCAACACCTCTAACAACATTATTAAAAAAGGAGTCATTTTCTTGGACTTGAGAAGCAACCAAATCTTTGAAAAACTTAAAGACGATATGTGTAGAACTCTAATCTTTGCCACACTTGACTTCACAAAAACCTTTATTGTGGAGTGTGATGTCTTAGGGCATGGAATGGGTGTAGCTTTAATGCAATAAGGAAGGCCCCTTGCCTTTGAAAGCCACCAAATTCAGGGAAAGAACTTACTCAAACCCATTTATGAAAAGGAAATGTTGGCCATTTTTCATGCAGACAATAAATGGTGCCCCTACCTAATAGGAGGACACTTCAAAGTAAAAATAAATCATGATATTTTGAAGTACTTCTTAGAATAACGATTATCTTCAGAAGAGAAAAAAAAATGGGTTACAAATATGTTATGTTATGACTTTGAAATTATCTACAAAAAAGGAAAACAAAATGTGGCGGCAGATGCACTTTTAAGGAAAGAAGAATACACATAGAGCTTACTTTGTGCTATTTATGATCCACAATATAACTAGGTGGAAGAAACAAGGAAATAATGGAAGTAAGATTACAAGATATGCAATATCATTCAAAAACTAAAAGAGGACCCAAGTGCATTAGATAAACTTGTGTGGAATAATGATTCACTATGGTATTAGGATAGCCTATATTTATGTAAGAATCCTCAACTCAAACAAAAGGTTATTTTGGAATTGCACACTTCTCCTATAGGAGGACATTCAAGGTTCCTGAAAACTTACCACATGATTAAAAATGCTTTTTTGAGGAAAGGTCTTAAAAATGTTGTTCAAAAGTTTGTGTTTGAATGTTTGGTTTTCCAAAAACATAAGGGAGAGACAATCAAGACCCCGAGTCTCCTACAACCATTACCCATACCAGGTCAACGTTGGGAAGACATCTCAATGGATTTTATTATAGGTCTACTCGATTCTAAAGGAATGAATTTCATCTGGTGGTAGTGGTGGATCGACTAACAAAATATTCCCATTTTTTCTCGTTCTCATCCTTTTAAAGAAAGTATAATATCTACAACATTCATGGAAATATTTAAGAAGATACATGGAATCACCAAGACTATTGTAATGGATAGAGATCCAATTTTCACTAGTAATATTTGGATTCAATTATTTTCTTGTTTGGGTACTCAATTGGCTCACATCTCCTTTTACCATCCTCAATATGATGGGTAAACTAAGATTGTGAATATAGGTCTATAAGGGTATATTGATTACTTTTCATCTGATAAAATGACACAATGGGTCAACTGGATTCAATTGGAAAAATGGTGCTACAACACATCCTTCCTTACTTCAAAAAAATGTCCCCATTTATGTCACTTTATGGATATCATCCTCCGTCCATCACATCACCCTTGAGAGGGAAAGTGAAGGTTCAAGCAATGGAGAACCACATAGAGCACCAAAAGAGGTTTTCAAACTATTGAAGGACAACTTGGTTACAACAAAAAATAGGGTGAAATGACAAGTAGATCAAAATCGTAGTGAAAGGGAATTTTAAGTGGGGGATTGGGTATTTTTTAGGATACAACCATTCAAAAAAATGTCCCTCAAGCAACAAAATAAGGACAATAAATAAAGACCCAAGTACTATGTTCCCTATAAGGTGTTGTAGAGGATTGGAAGTATGGATTACAAATTGGAGTTACCTCCATATTCATGTGTACATCCATTCTTCCATGTTTATTTCTTAAAGTAGGTAATCGACAACACGATCCCAGTTCAAACTATTTTACTAAAGATTAATGAAGAAGGGAAAATCATACTAGAATAGGAAACAATCCTTGAAACAAGGATCAAGCAACTGTGAAATCAAGCAATTAATAAGTACATCATCAAGTGGAAGAATCTACCAGTAGAAGAGGCGACATGGGAAGATGATTTCTTCATGAAGAAACATCCACATCTAATCAAACGTTGAGGGAAATACTTGTTTGAAGGGGAGGGGCATGTTAATACCTATATAAATCCCTTTGGGTATTGATTTATTGCATTTCTATCATTATATTAGTGTTTTCGGTTGGACCCTTTAATTGTAATTGTACCCTTTGTCTCCTATATATACCAAGGAGA
>CBVK0103191181.1:464-15076 GCA_900067695.1 Picea abies | reverse complement strand
GTTAATAAGCATAGCATTCTTCATCCACCATTAAGTTACCTATCTGATCATTAATTCTTGAAAGCATTGTTTCATTTGACTATATACATTTGACTGTCTTGATACCAATCCAGTAGGTCAGTTATCCCATTGATCCAAATATAAACATAAAACCGAAACACATTTTAAGTTACCAAGCTTCTTCAAGCTACAACCTGAGAAGGACTCCTGGAGTGATAACACTAGCATCTATATAATCTTCCATCAATTCGTTATCCTTCTTTTTGAAATAAAATGGTCTCCTAGGTTCACGAGGAACTTTGATCATTGCTCCATATTTATCAGGTAACGTCATACGACTTCCATCATTCATTATATAGCCACCGATCATGGAAGACCGGTCTCTTTTGAGGACAACTCCATATGCAGGAGGAAGATCCACCACCACAATGTCAAAAACTGTAATAATATGTGGAGCGACAGTAATCCAAGCATAAAAATATTTTATTTATCCATAAGTTGGTACCTTCGTGGAATCAATTTCATAAATGCTTTCGCCTATTTCATAGTATTTGGTGCAGCTCATACCAAGTGCCTCCATCACTGCCAAATGCATAATATTGTTTGTCGCTCCAATATCAACTAGACAATTATGGAGTGCAACATCATGGTTTTCTATTGAAATATAGAAGGGTGGGACTTTGCCTCTCAATTTTACTACTGATGTATTTTGACTTTGCTTTGGGTTTGCGATAACTGTTTCAATTCTTCCCGCTAGCTCATCCAACAACTTCATAATGTTTTCCCTCTATTGAGGAATTTTTACCACTTCTGTGAAAGGTAGAGTAATTCTCAACTTGCTTAGATCATCAACAACATTATATATCATTTGAAGGGGATTTAGCATCTGGTGTTTCTTATCTTACTTTTGTTACTCTCTTTCTCATCGTATTTCTCTTTATATTTTTCTTTATCTTTTTCAAAATTATCTTTATTCTTGGACTTATTTACAAATGCCCGTGTTTGGACAACATTTTCTTGCGAGACAGGATCATCTTCGCCTTCCTCAAATATGTACATGGATGTCTTGCATCAATCTGTATGTACAAGTTCAAAATTTATTCTGATATATAATCATTTTCTGGCTCAACTATTTGTTCATTGTATGGTTCATCAAGTATCGTTGTATTCAGAATTGGTTGTCTGTGACCCTCTGTCTTTTTTGATTAACAACATTTTCAAACCTCGCTCTATGTTATTGAGGAGAGTTCCTTCTTTATTCTGGGACCAACATTCTTGGATTGGGTATGTAAATATTGTTCCTTCTTAATCTTGTTATTTCATTTGTCTAATGGTTATATTCATCTGTGCAATCTCGATTCTTTGCTTCATCTCCTGGGATGCAACAGGGTCTATTTTCACATCCGGTATAGTTACTTTAAAGAATCCCCCATTGATGGTCTAATTTTGACTTGGTCATGGCCTTTGCTCTTCCTTCTTTTTCGAACTAGATGCACCTTGATCATCAATCTTTATATTACCCATATGCCTTTGTACTTTTTCGAGGATAATGTGAGGGTCAAAGCATATTTCAATCATGATTTCCTCCATCTCTGTAGCTTTTTTCATTGCTTCATCCAAAGTATCAATTTGGGAAGTTCTAATGGAAAAATTCACATTGGGTGGCATGGAATTTTTATAGCAACCAAGTATTACTGGATCATTAGGTATTTTATCTTCAAGGATCTTGTTCAATATTTTATTGAATCTGAGATTGAAATCTCTTATTCTCTCATTTTTCTTCAAACAAATTTGGGTGAAATTAGTGAGAAGGGTATGACACGCGACTGGGGGAGTGAACATACTCAAGAACATATCTTCAAGATCATCAAATGAGCCGATCGACCTTGTGGGAAATGTGGTGTGCCCTTCGTAAGCTTGGCCCGATAAAGTTTGGAGAAACAACCTTACCAATATGTCATCATGTTCAACAAGATGGAAATCACAAACATCCAAAAACAAATCAATATGCATCTTAGCATCAATAGTTCCATCTCCATAAAATGTCTTCAAAGTGCCTTTAGGAAGAAGAGGCAGCCCATGTTGTTCACCTCACAGGTTGAGGGGAAACTCTCTTATTCTTCTCAAATTTATGAATAATCGCCTTTCTTCATGTCTCCTTTACTCTCGCCTTTCTTCTCGTCTTTCTTCATGTCTTTCCTCTCGTCTTTCTTCATGTGTTTCTTCTCTATCAGCCATGTCTGAAAGTTCTTTCTTTTCTTCATGAGTATGCCTTTCAATTTCTAAGGTACGCAACTACTTTCTTTTTCTTCTAGTGATCGGTCATTTGTATTTCTCTAGCTTCAATTTCTTCCTTTCTCTTGAGTTCGTCTTTCATTTCTCTGATCTTGTCTGTCATCTCTTCTTTTTCTTCGAAGAGTTTCTCTTTCTTCTTCTTGAACTAGTGTTTCCCAGGATCTTTCTAGTTCTTCTCTAGTTCGAGCAGTTGTTATCACAAGATTATATAACTGATGAAGAATACTCTATTGATTATTCAATCTGATCTCTAACTGGGGTTGGTTGGCCTGAGGAAAATTCATATAATTTTAGGGTCTAGAACTAGATCTTAAATCTTCAAGTTTGTCCCCAGTATGGTCGCAAAAAATGTTGATGCTTGAATTTGTCAAGGACCGAAATGACAACCTCACGAGGATATGAATCCTCCTTCATTTTTAGAGAGGTGGTACTCATCTTTGGCTTATGATATTCGTAATAACTTCAAATCAAGAAATAATATATTACCTTAAGAAAGTCCAATATTCTATGCTCAAAGAAAGATCAAAATGTTGAAAAGTAAAAAGTATTTATGAAAGAGTATTCATGAGAAGTGGACCAGGAATGTCACACATGACACATTACAAAAAATAAACAAAATTTTCTCACATCCATCATAATGAAAATAAAGATTTTTTATCATGTCAAAATAAAAGAAGATGGTTTGTACGCATAAGAGAACTTTTATAGAGTAATTTCTTATATAGCTCAAAAGAAGATTATGATAGATCAATTTCAAATACTTTATACTCAAGACTCGGAGTTATAAAATATAGTCAAAACTTATCCTGAATTAGTTCTCTGAGATTTCTAAAAAATAATAATGTATGTTACAATACTTTCAAATTAAAGGTGTTTGTCCAAAGGATTGGGATTGGGGCTTCCGCGGACCATAAAGCAACCATATACAAGAAGATAGAACATAGAAGGAAGAAAGTGGGCAGATGTTGAATGGAAAAATCTAGAAAGAAGACAAAGAGAAAGTTATCAGGATTCAATTATACTTTTATATTTAAAGAATAAGAATAATTGGATGAAAATTGTTAAAGGAAGAAGCATGTGATCAAAATGGACTTACTATGATGGTATCTCTCTCTCTTCATTTTCTTAATGATGTTTCTTTTATACTCTTCTTGGTTGCGGTTTGATTACCAGTCATAACTACTTCTGCTGATATTTCAAAGATCTTGGCGATTGAGTTGTTCAACCATTCTTAGATAAAGTCCCTTAATAGGGAAACGATTACTTCTTGTTTTATTTTAACATTAAACAACTCATTTTCAATTTCTCTAAGATCAACATATAAATTTTGCAATATATTTTCAATATATTCAATTTTATTTGTGTACTTGACAAGTCAATTGTCAATGTCTTCATTTGTAAATTCAATCATATTATTAAACTTTTCAGTTGAATCTGTTTTTAATTCTTCAACTTGTTCTTCGAAATGATGTCAAGTCATGAGCATAGAATTTGAAATATATTTAGTGCTCGGGACTTTAACAGTGGTTCCCCCGATATCCAAATCAAGGATTTTTTAATATGCTTCATTCTTCCTTATTGATAAATCAACCAATTGAGTTATCAGTCCCTTTAATACATTAATTATTTCCATCTGACATGATTTTAATTGTTTGATGTGGCTCAGAGAAGGTAGATTTTATTTCTTTCTTGTATGGTCTATCATTGTCGAAACTTTCATTGCAAACATCACATATCTGTCTATGTAAAACCCTTCATCATTTTTCAAATATGAATTCAAGTATTCCCTGGTATTCTGAATTCTCAAACCGAGATTAGAAAAACCATTTCCCATATCCCATAGTTCTCCAATCAATGACATTCTTTTCTTAATATTTTCTTCAACGAAATTTCGAGTGGCAATGATTAAATTTGAAATTGCTTTGACTCTTGCACTCGGTTCTGGATTTTCTTGAAGACATTTTCCAGGATGAATCATAGTAGCGGGGGAAGCCAAAATAGGTGCAGGCATGATGGTTTCCTCCAAATATTTAATTCTTTCTTTGATCTAAGCATTATCTTCCTCCATATTTGTAATTGAAACGTCAAGTGCATCCATTGTAACTTTATTAATATATGATAATTTAGAAGGAAACATATCTCAAGTATCAATGGTAGATCGTAGATTCCTGCTCTTACTCTTTGTAGTTCTCTCAAAAAATAATTTCTTCGATTCTTTATCAAAATAGGCATTTTGTACAGTGAACATTTCTTCATTAGAAAATGTCTCATCCTGGATTATGAGTGCAAAAATATTATGTACATTTTCTTTAGCCAATACTTCTACATCTAGGAAAGTGATATTTTCAATATCTACATCCAAAAACATGTTATCCAATAACAAATCATTTTCTGGAGCATGTGTTTCTTCCCCCTCCTACTATGAATTAGTCATTTTTCTCTTGAATTTTAATTTATGGGGATTCTCCAGGTTCTCCTTAGGATGGTTTCTCTCTGTATAATCTTCTGACTTATTGCTATGCATTTTTCTTGTGTGGGATGTCCTTAGAAAAGGATTTGCCTTTGGTAAGGCACTTCTTCGAGAGACAGCATGTGACTAGACATTTTTCTCACTCGAGGGTTTACCTCTTTCTTTATGGTGATTTGTAGTACTTATAACAGTCTCTATATATCAAGAGTCTTTGTTTCCTTCTTGATTATTTGGATTGTGGCTGTCATTTTCTTCTTCTCCGTTGATGGCTGAATTTATAAGTGCAGGGTTGAGCCCAACTAAAATAACATGATTATAAAAAATATGATTAGGTTCGAAACCCTTGATTTCCTATGCAAATCTCAGGTCAGAATGATCGAAACAAGCAACATATTTGTCTATTTTGGAAATCCCTCAAAGAATAATTTCATCGACTTTCCATGGGAGAGGTATGAAATGTTTTTTTATTTTTTTAGAGAAAGTATGGAACTAGAATTTATATTGTCTAGTTATCTAAATGATAAACAACATATCAAATATATAAAAAGGAAGAAAAATAGGTTTTTCGATAGAGCAGAAAACCCTGATGATATTGTAATCCCCCATTTTCTCAAGAACTCATTTTGCCTTCAGAAAATTTGATGCTTCCAATGATAGCTGGGAAGTGTCTTCCCCAAATAACAACTTCTTGAATTTAGACACAAAATCATAATATACCTCATAGAAATGATGGCTGACATTCTATCTCCATAGAGCTTGGTACCACATGGTTATAGGGTCCATCTTTGTTTTCACTCTTCAGTCAATGTTTAAACCCTCAAAGGTGTGACAGTATGTAATAGAAAATATCAAATAAGACGACATATAAAACTTTTTCTCAATCTTGAAATTAGTCAATTGTGCAGTGATTTCATTCAAAAATAGTGTTTTCATGAACCATGAAATGCAGTATATATAATGCCAATCAGGGAATGGTTTCTGTAGAGTCTTGGCCAGCAATTCAAGTAAACAAATGGGAAATTTCTTTATAAGGATTTTTTAAAGAACTTACCTGAATTATGGATATTCTTCAAGCATTGATGCGAGGTCATGAAAATACTCTTGAAGAATATATATTTCATTGTTCTTGATTTTTAGGAAATTTCTAGCTTCCTCCCCTTTATAAACCAGGTTCAACTCGGTCAATTTCAGTATCTCTCTAAATATCGAGGACGTCAATGAAATAGGAGAACTACTCTGCAACGTGATGACCCTTGTGTTTTTTAATAAACTTGTCGATGTTCCAGGTGACAATATCCTTGCATTCAAAGACTTCTGGAACACATCACGCGAGAACTATTCCTGAGGTCCATACCTTGTTGTTCTCTTTACCTAAAACATTTGAATAATACCAGTATGAGCAAGACCAATGGTATTTATGATCTTCTCTAGTGAAGAGGTTCAAATTATCCTCATAGAACAATTATTTCCTCATGACTCTCTTCGCAAAGCTGGCCAACTTTTCTTGAAATATCACTTTGCACAGTAAAATGATTTTAAGTTATATTTATTTTTATGGAAACATTAACTCAAAATAAATACCACTAGCCTCGGTATAAGAATCATTAATTAACGACAACTTCAACAGAAAATTTAGTAGTTGAGTCTATAAGGATAACAATAAATGTGACATCAAAAAATATGAAGGAAAGGACATGTAATGGCAGAGAATCAGAGTGGGAAAATAGAATGAAAAGGTAGGTTCACAAGTCCAAAGGTCCGCAAGTCCGAAAGTCCAAATGTATGAAATGGCTAAGTGTTGGAATATGTTAGGAGGACAGTGGAAAGAGTGGTGGTGTAGCACATAGGTCCACAAGTCTGAGAGTATGATATTTCGTTGTGCAAAAATAATCTAAGTGTTGGACAAACTTATACATGGGTAAATGGAAGATAATATAATTCTGAAGGTCCACTATTCTGAAAGTCCACAAACATAATGAAAATGACTAAGTATGGTAGTCTTATCAAAACCAAGAACGGGAAGAAGAAGGGAAAAAATAAATGGGGAGAGGAAACGTATAGAAAGGGAAAAACGAAATGGGGAGAGGAAAAATATAGAAAGGGAAAAGAAGAGGTAAGAAAAGAAACATGAAAAATAGAAAAAAGGGGGGAAGAACAAAAGAGGTTCAAGTGGAATTGAATACTGAAAGTTAAGGTATGACAATTGATAATTGTTCACATGAGTTTGAACAAGTGGAATTGAATACTGACAAGGTAAGAGGAAAGGAAATATCAATGGTATTTAGGACTCGCTAGACTAATGAAAGTACGATGGAAATAAACTATGACAATTAACAAGGAAACCGATGAATCTATGAATGACCTTGTCTTGAATTTCTGTCAAAAGGTAGGAAAAAGACACCAAATAATTTGGGTAAGATGCTCAGTAAATTTTGGGATACAAGAAAAACAAAAGATATTTGCAAGTCCCCAGAGGAGTCTCCAAAAAAGAGTCGTGTTATAAGTAAAATCCATATGTTAGGACGGATCCAACCTATCCGGATGTGAAGCCGGTTACAACCTCTTTGATATCTCAGCATGAGGCTGAGACTACCCACACCTTAGATGGTCCTGTGTCTGAGGTGGTGAAAAGGGGGAAAACAAGAAGTGAAAGACTTACAAAAAAAGTCTCTCTTAGGACCACCCACTCTGGGTATTTTCCTCCCTCAACTTCCTAGATGGCCAAAATGGCCTTGGGGGTGAAAATTATAAACAAGTTGACAAAAACATGCTTGTTGGTTTTTAGGACAGAAAACTAATAAAGGCAAACAACATTTTTTTCGCTCCCTTAAGGCCTTGGGAAAAGGTTTAGAATTGAATCTCGGGGTAAATCAAGGTTCCAAACAATGGCCCAGTGGATATCTTATGAAAAATCATTGAAAAACAAGAGTCAAAAAGTCTTTAAACAAATACATCCATGTCCTTTTAGGTGGCTATAAGTAATGACCAACAAGTTGTTCAAGACTTGTAAGGTGTGGGAACAAGTCCTGAAATGTCCAGTATTCCCCAAAATTGCCCGAAAAATGGTCCTGGGACTTTTCAAATTTTAAAGTTGGATCTCATAATTAAACAACAACCCTTTAACAAGCTGCAACATCTATGAAAAGAGTGATATAACAGTTGCAATCTAATTGTTCATTGTGGTACAATGTGGACTGACGAAAGTTGGGACCTTAAGAATGTATTTAATTGTGAATTTTAGGTTGTTTATCACAAGCAGTGGCTACCATGCAGTTTTAAAGGTCCTACCAATTAGGAAAACACCTATTATCCTTCAATTGTTCCTCTTAGTATAAAAGGAGTGAGCTTTGGTAAGCCATGTGGCTAGAACGAAAAGTTCTCGATGTTGTTCGGAGGAGGGATTAGCCCCTTCTCATCACTAGCTCTTTCGAGCTCTTAAATTCGCTTGGATGGAAGAAGGATACCTTCGAAAATGAAGAGGCTCGGGACCACCCCGAGGGAGTTTTGGTTGAGCTTACCCAAGAAGAGTAGTATTCCAATCCAAGTCGAGCTAATCAACTTCTTCATGTGTGGCTTACGAGAGAAATAAAAATCACTCAATTGATACTTAAGAAGACAAATTTTGAGGAGCTCTTGATGAGGACTCCCAGGCTTTGACTCTTAGTAGTCTATAAATTGAAATTGCTTAAAATGAAAGACCAATCCATCTATGTGGTGAGATCACATCTTGTTTTCACAAGCGTGTCTTTTCATTAACGAAATTTAAATCTATATATCAACAAAATTGAGATCTATCTATAAGATATAAATATATGTATAAGTATCTATATACATAGCTAGATAATAGTGTTTTGTTTTTTTTTATTTTTTTGTGGGGCGAACCCCTGCTTTGATTTTCAAGTTTTGTTTTAGTGGAGAAGACCCCTCCTTTTTTTTCATGTTTTTTTGGTGTTTTTGCTTTGTTGTTTTGAAAGGGCCCCTTTAGGGGAAGCAACCTGAAATCTAGGAAAAAAAAATATATACTACATACCTACATTATTCAACCCAAAGCAATGGGTCAAAACTCTTTGCAGGTTGCATAGTCACCATATGCATGAAAGCTCCAAATGATTCCTTGTTTGGGGAATTGAATTTATCAACTAAAATTAAATGAAAGATGATTTACAAAGATAAAAATTCTATTTGTTTTATGAACAGAAAATTACATTCAAACTCAAAATTTCTTTACAATAATATAGTGTAATGACATTGGAACAAGTGCAAGCTTTTTGTAACTGATTGGAATCAAAATAAATGTGAAAAATGAGTGTAGGGAGTAGATTTTATAGGTTTGTCCCAATGCTTTTGTTTGTTGTCTTTTTGGCCCCCTTTGCCTCAAACAGGTCTTCAATGTGTTCCCGACTGCTTAAGAGAAGCAGAACGGGCAACCGGATATGTCTTAACAGGAAAGCAATGAGATTTTAGTGCTTTTCAAGTGACAAAACCGAACAAAATAAAATAGAAAATGAAAAATCATATCTACGTAACAACCAACTAATATGGTTGTCCCGGAAGGCTAAATTGACCAGATTGGTCAATTTTCCTATTTAGGACAGTGATATAAGAAACAAAAAATTACAACTAAAAGAAAGAATGAATGGGACAAAAACAAACATCAATAACAAGCTAATATAAGAGGATTTAAGATTTTTCCTAAAGGACCCCTAGACCTATTAAACACTAACTAAGACTAAATACTTAGGCCCTTCCATGAAAATCTGTACAAAACACATTCAAATAAGTTAAACAAAGTTTTTAAGAAATGGAAACTAGCAAGTCAAACCCAAGGAAGCAACAACAACCACCTATCTAACCTAACCAATACCTCTTAGAGATAGCTAACATAACAAGAATTTACTACTACCCATCAATCCTTAACCAACTAGTAAACACATCCAACAACAAAAAAGAACAAGTACAAAATAAACACAAGACTCTTTTGAGAAATTTTTGCAGAGCTTTGGTACTTTATTCAACAAGTTCCTTTGTACAATGCCTTCCTCTTATTTATAAAGGAGAGGTGAATGATAGGGTTAGGTCACAAGATGTTTGTCACTTTTGGAAAAGTGACAAGTGGACCAACCCTAAAGGTCTTTATCCTTATCCAAAAAGAAATCAAATCAGATTTGATTTGATACTTTTATTTACAATATTTCAATCTAAAATTTAAATCACTAAAGACAAAACCTTTTACAAAGAGTCATTTGGAAAAATGACAAAATTAGTGTGCCACTTCATCGCTTTCCTTGGGATTTGTGTCATCTCAATGGCACTTTGATGGATTCCTTATTTTGCGATTGTAAATAAGGTGGAATTCATGGTGTCCAAGGCCATACATGGTTTCCATATTTATCAGGATGAATGTAAGTTTTAAACCTGTGAAGTAAAGCAATGCATATAGATTCTTAAAAAAAACAAAAAGAAATCAATGGCTCATACACATAGTACACATAGATTTATACTGGAAACCCTCAACCGGGGAAAACCTTTCTTATTTTCATTATATCAAATTTCACCATTCACCATACAATATATACAATGTTTTTAGGTATTTCGTAGATACCAAAACCCTAATCCCTTAATCCGGGATTAATTTAGAAAACCGCTAAAAATAGAAAAAGTCGCCCAATCATGTCAACCTTTTCCAGCAACACCTTATTTTCCTCAACCATGTGTCTCACAAAGTGATACTGAACATCAATATGCTTTGTCTTCGAATGATAAGCTGGGTTCTTTGCCAGGAAGATTGCACTCTGACTGTCACAATCTAATCTCACTGCTTGTTGTACCAACCCAATACTTGAACACAATCTTTGTAACCATACTGCTTCCTTGCTTGCATGAGTGGTTGCCATGTATCTAGGTTATGTAGTTGAGAGTGCCACTACAACCTATCTTTTTCTCATCCAACTGATTTATCCTCCAAATAGGTTAAACACATACCCACTTGTAGATCTTTTGCGATCCAGATCTCTAGCCCAGTCTGCATAAAAAAAGCCATGCATGTCCACCACTCTGTCCAATTATGGTCTTCCTTGGTAGCACAATCCATAATTGGTAGTGCCATGCAAATACCGGAAGACCCTCTTTAATGTTGTCCAATTCTCCTTCATTGGTTTTGACATATACCTGCTCAAAAATCCCACTGCATGTGCAATGTCAGGTCTAGTACAGACCATTGCATACATCAAACTGCCAACTGCACTGGCATATGGAACATGGGACATGTCCTCTTCTTCTTCATGTGTCTTGGGACACTGATCTACAGATAAATTTACACCTATAGGAATAGGAACCTTGACCAGTTTACTTCCTTGCATATTACACCTCTGCAATATTGTCTCAACATATTTTCTCTGATTCAACCAGAGTTTCCTGTTTGCACGATCTCTTTTAATTTCCATTCCCAGAATGAAGTTAGCAACACCGAGATCCTTCATGTCAAATTTAGAGGATAGTTGTGATTTCACCTCCTTGATAACATCCATGTTATTTCCTACCAACAACATGTCATCAACATACAACTCTACATAAATGAAGTGATTACCAACCTGCTTGGAATATACACAACGATCAGCCCTGCTTCTCACAAATCCCAATCCAAGGATGTATGTGTCAAACTTTTGGTACCACACCCTAGGTGATTGCTTCATACCATATAGTGACTTCTTTATCTTATAGACCGGCTCTTTCTTTCCCTTTACTACAAAGCCTTCTCACTGCTTCATGTAGATTTCTTCTTCCAGATCCCCATGTAGGAATTTTGTCTTCACATCCATCTGTTCCACTTCAAGATCAAAAGCAGCAACAATAGATAAAAGAAATATAATAGAAGTTAACTTAGCAACAAGAGAAAAAATCTCACCAAAGTCAATTCCCTCTACTTGGGAATAACCTTTTTCTACTAATCGAGCTTTGTATTTCTCCACTTTTCCTTCTGCATTAAACTTCTTCTTAAACAACCATTTTCTACCAACAAATTTTCTTCCAGTTGGCAACTCAACTATATCCCATGCCTCATTCTTATCCAAGGCATCCATTTCTTCAACCATGGCCTTCTTCCAGAGTTTACTATCCTCTGAATTCATTGCTTCCCTGACAGTTCTGGGATCATCATCAATAATAGATAATGAAAAATTGGAACGGAAATCAGGTCGACTATACCTTTCTGGTTGCCTTCTTTCTCTCATTGATCTCCTCAATACTGGGGTATGAGGTTCTTCTTATTCTTTTGCTTCATCTTCTTCAGATGATTCAGATTTTGCATCATCCAACTCTAACTCTATTTTCTTAGGTTCCTCTTGCCTTGGTAGGAATTTATGTTTGGACACATCTTTTACCTCTCTAAAAACAACATCCCGACTGTAAACTGTCTTCTTAGTTTCTGGGTTCCAAAGATTATAACCTTTCACACCATCTTTATAACCAATAAAGATACACTTTTCATCTTTTTTATCCAGCTCACTCATATTTTCCTTTGGAACATGTACATAAGCATCACAACCAAACACTCTAAGATGTTGAAGAGAGGGTTTCTTTTCAGTCGATACCTCGTGTGGAGTTTTTTCATCCAATGTTGATGAAGGTGATCGATTGACTAGGTAACATGATGTACCCACTGCCTCTGCCCAAAATTCTTGATCTAACTCGGCACCGCTGAGCATGCTCCTTGGTTTTTCCATCAGTGTCATGTTCATCCTTTCTGCAACTCCATTCTGCTGAGGAGTTTATAGAGTAGTCTTCTGCCTTGCTATACCACACTTCTTACAGAATTCTTCAAATTCATTTCCACAGAATTCTCCACCATTATCTGTTCTCAATACCTTTATTTTCTTCTCTGTCTAATTTTCTACCAGAGCCTTAAACTCTTTAAATTTATCAAAGACCTCGGATTTATTTCTAAGAAAATAAATCCATGTGTACCTTAATAAATCATCTATGAATGAAACATAATACACAGACTTACCTAGTGATGGAACAGACACAGGTCCAAACACATCACTGTGTATCAATTCTAAGATCCCCTTTTCTCTTGTAGCACCATATGGGAATCTTACTCGATTTTGTTTACCATATATGCAATGTTCACATAAATCAAAATCCAGAGTGCAATTAAACATACCTTCAACCATGCCTTTACCGTGTAGTGTTCGAAGGCCCTTTTCTCCAATATGCCCCAGTCTTTGATGCCACAACATGATCTTCTTTTCAGGGATGGTATTGGTCTTGTCTTCTTTATTTGTCTTCTCAAGGACAACAGAACTGTTACACCCATTAGTATAAGTGATTCCCAACAACTTGTACAGAGTTCCACACCGAACTCCCCTCATCAGCACCATTTCTCCTTGTACCATATTGCAAGTGCCATTTCCAAATGCAGTATCCACTCCTGCATCATCCAACTTGCTTACAGATATTAGGCTCCTGGCTAGTTTTGGAATGTGCAGAACCCTAGGGAGAGTTCTAATCCTTCCATCTTTTAGCAACAACTTAACCCTTCCACGTCCCAAGATTTTGGTTGTCGAGTCATCTCCTAGGAATACATCACCACCATCATATTTTTCATATTCAGAGAACCACTCCCTATGAGGAGTCATATGGTATGACACACCTGAGTCAATCACCCATACATCACAGTCTACATGTGTACTTGTAGATGTCAGGTAAACATCACCTCCTTCTTCATTGGGGATTTTCACCTCTGGGGAAGAGGTACTATCAGATCCCTTTGGTTTATCAACCTTCTTAGACTTGCAATCTTTCTTATAATGCGCTGTTTTACCACACTTCCAACATTTCCTCAAAGAGTTTCCTGGAGACTTAGATCTACCTGTATATTTAGGTCTCCCCCCCAAAGACTTACCAGGATTCCTGTCTTGGGTACACCCTCTTACAAATAAAGCATCTGTGCTATGACCATCCATGATTTTATGCCTCATCTCTTCAAATAACAAGGATGCAACTACATCCTCATACTTCAATGTAGATTGAGTGGTACTACCAATTTATACAACCAAATTATCCCAAGAGTCTGGCAAAGAACGTAGCAAAGTAATACACTTATCTTCTTCTGCAATCATAATATTAACAGAGACAAGTTGACTTACCAGAGTATTAAAGGCATTTAGATGTTCTGTCACAAAATCTCCATCTTCCATCCTAAGATGATACAACTTCTTTCGAAGAAACAACTTGTTTATCAGGGACTTTGATTGATACAAATTCCCTAACTTATCCCATAGTTCCTTGGTTGTAGATTCTGTCGAGACATTCAACAACACTGAATCTTCCAGGCAGAGTCAAATGGTACTCCTAGCTCTTCTGTCCAACTTCTCTCAATCTTCCTTTGACATACCAGTAGGTGGTGTACTAGTAGTTTGTGTACTAGTAGGTTGTGTACTAGTTGACTATGTGCCAGTAGGTTGTGTACCAGGATCCACAACGATCCATTGTTCTTTGTCTACAAGAAGGTCCTCCATCTTGAGCTTCCATAGCTCAAAGTTTTTACCATTGAAATTATCTATCTCGATTCTAGAAGAGCTTGCCATTCCTCTTTCTACACTCGAATATCCACTGCAAAATCTACCACTAAACCCAAGTTTATCACAGACCCAAGATAAACTTGATCTATCAAGACCGAGCCAAACCCTCAACAACAAAGGCATCCCTCTGAAGCCAAACACGAGCTCTAATACCACATGTAATTTTTAAACATGTGAAGTAAAGCAATGCATATAGATTCTTAAGTAAAACATAATTTAATCAATGGCTCATACACAGAGTACACAAAGATTTTATACCGGAAACC
>CBVK0103191168.1:0-11357 GCA_900067695.1 Picea abies | reverse complement strand
CCCATTGTGCAGAAGATCAATTTAAGGTGGGAAGACTCCCTTACAATTCGACGGTTCTACGCATCTCTTAGAAGATCCTATCATTTCAATTCCTCAACGATCACTAATTCATGAGTAAAGAATAAGGAGATGATATTACAAGCCAGAGCAAGAGATAGGTCTTCCATAAGTATGCTTTAAGGAAAAAGCATTTTTAAAGTGAAGGCAATGTTATGAACATAATACATAATAATAAATATTTAAATACATTATAATAGTTAATGAATAATTAATGAAGAGACACCTTCCCAATGAAAGGTCATGTCTCTTCATGGAAGGGAACCCCTGCATGGGTATATAAGGCCCTCTTTCTTAATGTATATCATCTCATATTCATGTACATTATTATTTAATATATTATCCTTTATGGATTATAACCTGTTGTCTTACCTACATTGGATATTCACCTACTGAACTGCTTGGTTCACCACAATGGAGCTGATGAGAGAAAGAAATTCAGATACTTATAGGGTGCAACCATAAATGATGACAGGACAAGTTGTACCTTAGTTCAACCAAGTACCACCACCATACAATAATGTGAAACAACGTTATAACATTGTGTAGCCACAATACAATAATGTGCAGCCATAGTATAACCCAATGCAGTATAACCAGGTACCTCAATGCAATGCACCATGTGGAGATCGAGGTGGATATAGAGGTGAAGGACGAGGTAGAAGAGGATTTGGATGAGGAAGAGGACCAATAGTGTGCCACAACTGCCAACAACCAGGACATTATGCAAGGTATTTCCCACTCCCACCAATGACATGTATGTATTGTCGCACAACAAATCATGACACAGAAGACTGTCCAACACTCTTGGGGAAGATCAAGGAAAAAAAAACCAGAACAACCAGAATGTCCAATGGATATCTGCAAAATATAGGGATGATGGGAGAAACATCAATATAGTCACTCGAGGAGGAGCCAAGATAGGAACTGGTGCAGTAGCATGAGATCCATCTCAACACCAATGGGTTAAGAAGAACACTGAGCCACATAAGTAGTTTGACGTGAGGAAAGAAAATTAATTATTTAAGGAGGCCAGACAGGAGTGTCTCAAGCAAAATGTTGTGTCTACATCAATTGTGTAAAAACCTCAAAACCCACCAATATACATGATGCCATTCTAAATGGACCATACCAATAAAGAACAACCTCTAGAGCAAGTAAGTACCATAAAGACTTTTCTGCAATATTGTGTTAAGTTATCGAATGACCCTTCATCTGTTAAGGTCTTACAAAATATGCTAGAAAGATGTAATACAGAGGTAGAAGGGAAATTAGAGCAAAAAACAGTCAATCATATCCATATGAGAAGAAGGACAAGCAAATAATTTAGACTGAATGCCAACATTGGGGATTTCAATATGGTTGATGTTATACTTGACTTAGGCTCTGAAGTAAATGTCTTACCTAAGAAGACATGGAAATGTATGGGAGAACCCACACTAGGATACTCACCTGTCCAATTGAAATTAGCAAATCAACACAAAGTGTTACGAATTGGAAGGCTTAAAGGTGTGACAATAGATTTAGATGGAGTGAGCACTATGGCATATTTCTAAGTAATAGAGATAGTGGATGGCACAACACCTTACCCAACCCTACTTGAATCGGATTGGGAATTCAATAACCGGACTATAATCAACCTAAAGACAAGAAAAATGACTTTTGAATCAGGGGAATATAGAGTCATTGCATGATTGGATCCTTCAGAAGGAGAAAGGTTAGTAGAGGCCACTTGTTTGGATCTCGAAGAAATAAACTAGTTATACAGAACCACCGCGTGACAAGAGGATTATGTTAACCCAACTTCATATGGGTTACTTAGCTAGAGAAGTATTACATCATGTGCTTCTAACTCAGACACAGGTTTGGAGAATTGGCAACATCAATTACATGAAGTTTTCACAAGAAGGTGCGCAAGAATAGATCGTACATTAAGATGGGTTGGTACAAAGATAAGAGAAACTCTCATTTTTCATGGGCTAAATGACTTACAGGAATTCTTGACAAAGTATGAAGACAAAGTGTTAGAAAATCATAGGCTCTTAGCCCTATATATTTCACTCAAGAAAACACTTGCAAGATGGTGGGGTGCACACAAAGAAAAAATTCAGGATTGGTATTAGTGTAAACGACTACTGCGCATTAGATTTGGCACAGATCAGAGGAGAAATAAAATACAGAGGTATGATGGAAAAGGAACACCACTAGAACACTTGGATAAGTGAAAGACACAATGGAGGATGACACCACCAGAGGAATGGCCTCATCATTTTATCCATACATTGGAAGGAATTCCAGAGAACTGGTATATAGATTAGGATATGCAAAGGAACTACATAACGAACATGATTATAGCAAAATTTTGTAGTGACTTTCTCATTTGAACATGAGAACCCAAACATTGATTCAGTGCTAAAGATGATACGGGGAATGATATTTATTGATGAACCAAAGGTTGAAAGCATGACAAAATACCAACAACAGAACAAATAGAAAGTCAAAGAGTTACTCTCATGATATAATTTGGAAGAAGAAAAACTAGATGAAGATGATCTGCACAATATTCATACCACAGAGATTGAAGGAGAACACGAGGTGGAAAGTACATCTCTGGAGTCAGAAGTATTTGTTGCACCAATCAAAGTTAAGAAATTCAACATTGGGATGAATAGCAACCCTAAAATGGCCATTATTTGAGACTATTGGGATGAGAAAACAGTGGAAAGAATAACAAAGTTGCTGCGTGAATACAATGACCTATTTCCAACAACCTTTACAGAGATGAAAAACCATAGCAGGAGAGTTAGGTGAGATGAAAACACCCCTTAAAATTGAGGCTAGATCTGTCAGGCATATACCTTACAGACTGAATCTAGTATATAAACACAAAGTAAAAGTAGAAATTGATCGAATGTTGGAAGCTGGAATTATAGAACCAATTGAGGAATCTGAATGGATCAGTCCTATGGTAGTCCAAGACAAGAAGCAAGGGGTGATTTGTGTAGATATGAGGAAACTTAATGATGCTTTCTTACATGACCCTTTCCCTACCCTATTTATAGATGAGGTATTAGAGAATATGGGAGGCTAGGAAGCATATTCATTCATAGATGGATTCTTAGGTTACCATCAGATCAAAATAGCTCCAGAGGACAGGTATATGACTACTTTTGCTACAAAATGGGATCCTATCAATATACAATCATGCCATTTGGTATGAAGAATGTGCCAACCATTTTTTCAAGAGTAGTCATAGTTGCTTTTAAGGAATTCATACATCAGTTTCTAGAAGTATATATGGATGACTGGATTGTATATAGTCTTTTAAAGGACCATCTATAAGTGTTAATACTAATGTTGGAAATATGCAGACAATGTCAGATATCATTAAATATTAAGAAATGCATTTTTGGTACACCTTTTGGAATATTGTTGGGACATATAATGTGTAAACAAGGTTTACTACTGGACCCTACTAAGATTGTCGTCATTGTGAATTTACCACCACCAAAGTCAGTATGCCAGTTAAGAGAAACATTGGGACACATAGGCTATTACAAGAAATTTATAAAGGGGTAAGCACAAATTACAGCACCAATGGAAAAAATGTTAAAGAAGGACACCGGATTTCAGTGGAATGACGGTTGTCAGCAAGGATTGGAAATTATGAAGGAAAAGGTGGTAACAACACCTATACTAGTAATCCCAGATTGGGAAAAGACATTTCATGTGCATGTAGATGCATCCACCATAGCACTTAGAGCAATTCTGGTGCAACTAGGAGCAAGGGACTTAGACCATCCTATAGCCTTTACAAGCATAAAGTTTTCAGAATCAAAGAATAATTACAACACTACAGAAAGAGAAGACCTAGCCATGGTATATGCACTTCATAAATTCAGGCACTATTTACTGGGTAAACACTTTAAAGTTTTCACAGACCACTATGCCCTCAAATATCTATTCAACAAGTCAGTGTTGGGGGGGAGGATCTGTATATGGATATTATTGTTTCAAGAATTTGATTTTGAAGAGATAGTCAAACCAGGGAAGTTGAATGCAAGACCTGATCACCTGTCAAGGGTAACTAATGGAGAAGAACATACTAACTTGGAAGACAACTTCCTTGATGCATAGTTATTTTCAGTACAGGTAGTTGATGAATACTTCATTGATATTATTGAATACTTATGCACATGGGTTGCACCAAATTAGTTTAGCATTGCGCAGAAGAAAAATCTGGTAGTCATAGCTGCAGACTGTCAACTGATTACAAGACATTTATATAAGATGGGCGCAGATAGCATTTTGAGAAGGTGTGTATTGAAATATGAACAACCCATAATTTTAGTAGAATCTCATGAAGGTATAGCTGGAGGACACTATGCAGGAAAATCTACCATGCACAAGGTATTGCTTGCAGGATTATGGTGGCCAACAATCCATAAAGATGCCAAGGAATATTTCCAAAAATGTGATGTTTGTCAAAGGGTTAGCTAACCCAACAAAAGGAATGAGATTCCTTTAAGACCACAAGCGACCCTATAGGTATTTTACAAATGGGCAATAGAATTTTTTGAAATTATTAATCCACCCAAAAAAAGGCCAGGATCTAGATATATCATTACTGAGACTAAATACTTAACAAGATGGGAAGAAGTAGCATCGGTCAGAGACTGTAGCGCAGAGACAACAACACACTTCTTATTTGAGAAAGTGATCACCAAATTTGGATGTCCTGAGATTCTGATGAGTGAAAAAGGCACTCATTTTATCAGCAATACCATCAGGGCTATGACTGGAGAGTTTTAGGTCTATCACTAGAAGAGTACACCATACCATCCTCGTGAAAATGGAACAATAGAATATTTCAATAATATTTTGGAAAATGCTTTGACTACGATATGAAATGTTAACAAAGATGATTGGGACTTGAAAATACCAACAATATTATGGGCATACAGGACCACATGTAAGAATTTAATAGGACATGCACCATTTAGATTGGTGTATGGGAAGGAAGCAATGGTGCCATTAGAATTTATGGTACCCATTCTGCGCGTAGCAATAATTACCAAAATGACAGAAAGAGGCGCAATACAAAAGAGGTTAATTCAACTAATGGAAATGGAAGAGGATGGGATTATGGTAGGATTTCACCATGAAGTACATAAAACAAGAGACAAATCCTTGCATGATAAACATATTAAAAAGAAGAGTTTTAAGGAGGGAGACCTAGTTCTGCTCTATGAGAATTTTTTTTTTCCAAAACCCTGGTAATTTTAGAATGAATTGGCTAGGGCCATATGAAGTAAATACTATCACAGATGGGGGATCTATGCAACTAAAATACTTGGGAGGAACAAAACTGAAAGGAATGATCAACAGTAGTTGACTGAAACTGTATAGGGACAGTCGACCTAGTAATTCTTAAAAGTTATAGTGCAGTAATAAAGTCATGTATATAGTGTACCATAATAGATATTAGGAAAGAAAACTCATGAAAAGGAAGACAAAAGTAGACAAAGGAATACAAACATAGAAAAGGAAGAAAAAATTAGAAAAGAAAGAAAATACAAAATACTGGGAAATATCGTGCGTAACAGATAGTGGAATCAATGTGACAAAAAGAAAAAGTGATCGCGCACAACATATGGCTGAAAGGAAGCAAACAAAACTCACTAGGGGAAAATTTATAACAAGAAACATATGATGCACTGAAAAATTGCAGTGCACCAGAAAATGGGCCAATGGTCGAAAAAACAACAATCGACCATCGGGGTAAAAAGGCGCGAAATGGGAATTTATGAAACTAAACGAATCATACTCGAAAAGATTTAACGCATTAATAACCATCAAAGAAGCATATTCGATAATATTCAGGGCACTTATGATGCCCTATATATAACGAATCATGCTATGCATTTACGAACCCACAAAGCTAAGGAGCATGAAGACGAGAGGAGAACATGTGAGTACAGAGATCAAAGCAACCAAAGTTCAATCGGGGAAGGAGGAATTACCCATGATGGCACCTCCAAAGGTCATCACACCTAGCCAAACAACATAGAAAACATGCAGTAGCCACAAGTCACAAGGGAAGGATGAATTACCCATGATGGAAGAACATTCATTTACACAGATATAGGGAATCATCGATGTCGATGCAATTCCTTTTGCCACAGGTCGAACTAGTGAGCGCCACACTGGTAGAGGAAGAAGGGCAGGCTCCAATGATGGTTGGGATGGATATTTATTTTCATGATAGTGCACAGGGCCATGACCCAATAGCCACAGGAAACCCACAACAACCTTCCAGGGCCGAAGCAACCCACAAAAAAAATGACAGTGACAACAAAAGGACAAATTCTGATGGGCCAAGGCCACAACCTATGGTGGGGTCCAAGCAGTAGGAGGAAGTGCAACTCGAGGATATCATGGGGCAGCCAGAGTTGGGTTGGGAGGAAAGAGAACTAGAGGCTGGGACATCTAGTGTGCCAACACAAAGAAAGGGGAAACATCCCATCGCACGGTCCCTGCGCAAGCATCCCGATGCCTCGATCATCTTGCCACACATTCCATATGGGGTGGAGGTTGTGCCAAGATTACTAGGTTGTGTCGAAAGGCTACAATACACATACCACGACGTGTCTGACACCAATAAATTCCCAGAATTCACACAAAAGGTGTATATGGAGAGCCTCGGCACATGTCCATTAGGAGATCCAGTGTTGTAGCCAAAGCAATGGGTGGCAAGCTTTGTAAACATAGGGATTATGAATTTTCTTGAGATTCCTCACATCGGACGGGGGAAAGATGTGAACAACTACGTCAAAAAGTTATTGGAGGTCCTCCATGGAGGATTTTTGTGGTTGGATGAACCAATCTCATCGAACTAGATGATAAAACCAAGGAAAAGGCCCCCATTGAAAATATGAAGAAGACTTATGGCAAGAAAGGAGCTCAGATGACATAATTATAAAAAGAATCAGTGACGCAACCACTCAAATGGAAACGAATATAATGGCTTGCAAACTCCTTTGCAAATGCCACAAGGAGGAGGTCCCTGTAGGGGTTATCACAGTGACAACATAGTGTGTAAATGGTACCATGCTCAGTTGGGCCCCATACGTACTAAATCTATTCCTAGACGATTGCAAGGATGCACAAGACTTGGGAACTGAGTTCCACTACTCCTGGCTTATCATACTGATAGGATTAATTTGATGGAAGGATCCCACCTACCCATATTTCTATGATAGAGTAGGACGATGTCACGCAACATGGTACACATCATTGGGAAGCACTTTAGATTCAAAGTGGAGAAGTGGTAATGCCATCACTTTTTCTTGGTATTTCAGTGATCTGCAAGAAAATATAGCCAAAACTTGGAGAATAGATCTCGAGGTGGTAGCGTAGTATCAAGGGATAGCCAAATTTAGGGCTACATGACAAAACATGTGCATCCAAGCGCGTAGGGATCCAGAGAAAGAATGGCTACAACTTCAATTTTGCATCAATGCAGAGGAAGTTGAATGGGCAATGAGAGACTGGTAGGATGACTGGAAGATCCTAGTCATCACCAAGGACATTCCCAAGGAAAAATAAATGGAAGCAGGGTCATCCAAGACATATGTAGGAGGCAGCGCCATGACCAAGAAACCAACACATCAGGGGAAGCTTGATCAAAACACAACGCAACAAAAGAAGGGAAGCACCCCAAAGAAGGTTGAGCAGATAGGAAAGAAGGACAATGCCCCAGAGAAGGAAGAACAAGGAAGGGGGGACACAATGATAGAACAAACCCTATCAACAAATGCTCCGTAAGAGATAGGGCCACCTAAATGGCCAATCATACACACAAGTGGACCACACAAGAAGGCCAAGGACCATAAACAAATCAAGGAATACACAATCACCAAGGATGATGTCAATATTGTCGCAGAGCGGGTACATGATCGCACAACAGAGGATTTTGAGGAGGTCGATAACCAAATAGGAAGGATAATGAATGAGTTGGAAGACATTAAGCAGGTTCTAGAACATATACAAGAAACCCAAACAAAAGAAAGGCGATCTGCGACAGAAGAAGGGGACAAGACTGCGCCAAACGAATAAGAAACAATCCAAATCGTAGTGCAAGCAAGTCCTAGCTTCCAGATAACAACAAACATCCTGCAAATCGATAAGGTCGTAGCCCAGACACCACTTAAAGACCTGGCAGAGGTACAATTGGTATTGGCTAAAGTACCAACAAAGGCATTGTACAAGCTGCAAGTCAATGTCGCACAGGAAGTGCAATCACAAGACAGAGCAAAGACGACGTAATTACAAGTAACCAGAGATGGAAATGATGCACTTAAAATTGTGATAGAATAGGTCAAGATGGAGAAATAGCTGGAGAAGCAGCGTGCTGATAAATTGGAGCAGAAGTTGAAGGAAGTCTTCACAAAAATTCCAGACAAATAAATTGGAGCAGAAGTTGAAGGAAGTCTTCACAAAAATTCCAGACAACACGTAGCAAGCCATGAGCAATGCGGAAGAACATATTAAAGTCATCACACTGACGCTTGAGGACTATAAGAAGGAGATTCAGGAACTCAAAGAAAATTTGACACCAACCACTCCTCCTGAAGTTACAGTTGAAAGGGAACAACGGGAAACTTTGCAAGTAGAAATGATGGAGAAAGAAGCCAAAAAGGTCACAAAAATTTTTGATAGGACCGAAAAACTATGGACGATGTTGTAAGAAGATGACAACGTCGAACAACTAGACCAACAAGAGGAGGAAATCAACACTGCAATCCAGAAACTGAAGTAGCAACAAAAGGCCATGAGCATTACAAAGCTCTTGAAAGGCACGTGGGAGAGGAAGACCCTGCAAACATAATTAAAGATTGCACAAAATAACAAGCAATCCAGGCAAGCCCAATTAGAACCTCTCAAGGAGAAACTGGTACAAATAATTGTGGAACTGGAGGAGGAGAAGATAAGGATGGCTCAGGATCATGCTGAGAGTGAAAAATATCTCATGCAACACACCACAACGCAGAGGGTAGAAGATCTTGTAGAGAAAGTTGCGCAAGCAAGATCAAAAAGGGACAAATTAGAAGGAAAGTTTCACATCTTGATAGAGGTTGTTCAGGGAGCGCACACCACCTGAATGGCTCAGGACGAGCCACATGTCAGTGTTGGGGGCCTTTTGGGAACAAGCCTATTTTGAGAAGGAATACTATTTTGGGAGCAAGTCTATTTTTGGAGAAGGATCTATTTTGAGGAAAGACCAAAAATGTGGAAAGGAAGGCATAATGTTGGAGCGCAAGCAACAGGTGGCAAGAAAGCAGCATGCAAGAGGAAAAGAAACGTGGCACATAGGCAAGAAATCCTAACCATGATAGGGTTAGGGTTTTTGATAAGGATTGTAACGACTATAAGCATGTGGAATAATATAAATAAGAGCCTAGGAGGTCTAGGAGGGGGATGTCAGTTAAGGAAAGAAAAGGATCATATCACTTTGTGAGATTGTCGATTGTAATAAGGTTGTAGAAGAGTCAAGGAAGTATATTTTGAGGGTTAGGTCATAGGAAGAGGATCCTGGTGTGATCTAGTCTACCTCACAAAGGGTTCCTACCCTCGATCTTGATTGTATTACTGATATGTAATGCGCGTAGCGTAAGATTTTGCAGCAAATTAAATAAAAGAGTAGAGAAGCTAGATATTTGTGGACATAGCCCCAGGAGGGGGTGAACCACGGTAAAACTTGTGTGTTATGTGTGATTGTTAATGAATGTTTACTTTTTGTTGATTTTTAGCTTGTGAATTAAATGTTAAACTAGAAATATCACCATGCATTCATAGGTTCAAATATGCACAAATCATAGGAGTACTTGAATAATTAACAATGATAATGCATAAGGAAGAAAAAAAACAACCACAGATCCCCACTCATTCCTAGACTGCAAGCACTTGAGAATTGCAGTCACCCATAAAAGCTATCTCAGGTGAGACTACGTTGTGTACCTTATGCGCAACATTGCCTTATGTTTTACTAGGAGGGATGATAGTTTTTTGGGGCTTTGTTGGAAACCTGTTGATATTTGAACCTAGGTCATTCCAAGAAGAGAAAAATTAAGCCAACACACCTACCTAAGCTTGGGTAATCCATTGGGGATTTTTCCTATAGTGGTAGCTCTTAATAGGCCGTTCGAACTAAGTACTCTAGCCTTTCTCATTGAAACCTATTCCATCCTCTAGCCCTTCTACCTTTATGACTTGTTGTTTTCTTGAGGTAGACTCAAAATTGGATTGATTGGGAATACCACTGATAAAGTGAACTAACTATTCAAAGGAATGAAATTGGGTATAAGTAGGAACTGATAGTACTTTGCAGGCTTCGACCGTGACCTTTCTTACCGCAGAGTTCACAACAAATATGAGAACTAGTAACAAAACAACTACATAAACTTGGATACTATATATATTAACCTTGTCGGGAAACATAAGACCAAATATATAGAGCCCTAACCATGGTTTATTCGGCTCCATAAATTGCAATCAACACCAGGACCAACAAATTGACAGACCTAGTAACAAAATCATACAAACTAACTAACCTTGATAGTGTATCGAAATTCCATGCAACCAAATTCAAGTTCCATCTCGTACTAGGGTCTAAGCATCCATCCTTCACCATCCTCCTTAGGCTATAATTCTCACTTGAATCTGGACTACCTATGAAATTAAAGATACAACACTACTCCTGAGCCATTATAATATGAAACCACAGAGCTAGTGCAAGGTGGAGTAATCTCACAATGATGGATCTAGTACATCCCCTAGTCATGTGTAGGACAATTAACATGGAGGTGCTTCAATATGGAAATTTTCGATCAACACTTGAGCTTGTTGTTATCAAACAAATTAATCAATGCGGATATAGACCAATATCCCTATCTTGGGAACTCATACCTTTTTATTGACGGTTGTCCTCACTAATTGGAGCTCTCATCTTGATCTACAGGTTTTTGAGTGTAAACCTGTATAACAAGACAAACTAACCAGTGAAAGAAACAATAGTATTTCGACAAATCTGTACAAATGACCAAGGAGATATGTAATAAAGACAATTTACAATAAACAATTTCTATAGGAAAGGAAAGTACATGTTATTGCATTAATAATAATGGAAGAGTTACAACCAGTGTCTTGGTGATGTGAGGCTCTTTCTAACGGTTCATTTCACCAATACCAACATTGCTTCCATGAGTTCCATCACCATCAACTGAATACTTTGACACAAG
>CBVK0103191164.1:0-28653 GCA_900067695.1 Picea abies | reverse complement strand
AAACCAAAGACATGAAATATGGTACTACACATATTATAATATATTATCAACGAAAAAACAAGCTAAATGAAATTTGGACATTTGAAAAAAAAATTACAAGTTAAAGGGGTACATCAATAAAAAATAACATACTAACCTTGCAAGTTCAAAATCTGAGCTATGTAGATCGAGAATTGGATATGTTCAACCGGTGGGTGACAGAAGAAAAAAAACAGCTCAAACAAAAGCCAAGAATAGTGTCGCAACTATAGCAATTGTGTCACAAAGTCTCTTAAAGTCACATATATATAAATAAAATAGTCAACTAGCCGTTAACACCGACCAATGAGATAGGCAAAAGTTTTGTCGCTATTTCCACGAAAGTTAGTCGCTATAGCAACGAAAATCCCGACTAAATTTAAATAATATTTTTGTTGATATTGCGACGAACTTTCGTGGCAATATCAACGAAAATCTCGCCTTGTTTAAAAAAAATATGAAACTAGTTGAAGCGTGGAAAATTTTTGTGGAATAATCTGCCCATATGTAGTAGTGATTGGTAAGGTATGGTATGCATTGGCATTTGTATGGTATGGTATGAATTGCCAATGGTATGTATTGCCAATGGAAATGGTATGCATTGGCATTGGCATTGGTATGGTATGGAATGGTATGCATTGGCATTGGTATGGTATGGTATGCATTTCTAATGGTATAGAGAGATAGTGAGAGGGAGGGGGAGAGAGAGGAGGGAGGAGGGGGTGGAGAGAGAGTAAGACTAGTTTTGAGAGGAAGGAAGGGTAAAGAGATATAAAAAGAGAAATGGGGGGAGAGTAGAGGAGAGAGAGAAAGATGTGGTAGATGTAGGAGAGAAAGAGAGGAGAGATAATGGGAGGGAGGGGTAGAGATAGAGGGGGTATAGAGAGAATCTGTGAATGTGAGAGGGGAGGAAGAGCAAGAAAGAGAGGGGGGTTGGATAAGAACGAGATGGAGAGAGAGAGTGAGACTGATTTTGAGCGGAGATATAGTGAAAGGGAGGGGGAGGGAGGGAGGAGGGGGTGGAGAGAGAGTGAGATTGATTTTGAGAGGAAGGGGGGAGATAGAGGTAGGGGGTAGAGAGATATAAATATCTTAATGGGGGATATAAAGCGTGTGTGCGAGAATGTGGGAGGAAGAGAGAGGTAGACAAAGAAGGGAGGTAGAGATAGGTATACAAAGGATGGAGGTAGAGAGTGAGTGTTAAATTGTGGGAGGGAGAGAGTGGAAGACATAGAGGGGGGATAGAAAATGTGTGTGTGAGAGTGTGGGAGGGAGACAAAGGAAGACATAGAGGGGGGATAAAAAGTGTGTGTGTGTGTGTGTGAGTGTGGGAGGGAGAGAGAGGAAGACAAAGAGGGGAGGTAAAGAGTGAGTGTGTTAGAGTGTGGGAGGAAGAGAGAGGAAGACATATTGGGGGGGTATAAAATGTGTGTGGGAGGGAGAGAGAGAAAGGAATAGTAAGGCAATAAAGAGTGTGTGAAAGTGTGAGAGGGAGAGAGAGGAAAATAGAGAGGGGGGTAGAGAAAGAGGTAAATGTAGGAGAGAGGGGTAGATGTAGGAGAGATAGAGGAGAGATAGTGGAACGAGGGGAGTGCATGAGAGTGTGAGAGGGGGAGAGAACAAAATGAAGAGGAGGGGTAGAGACAGAGAGGGAGGAGGGGGGAAGAGAGAAAGAAAAAGAGGAGGGGTAGAGACAAAGTGTGAGAGGTATGAGAGGGAGAAAGAGAGGGGGAGTAGAGAGAGGGATAGTGAGAGGAAGGGAATCATAGAGGGAGACATAGAAGGGGGGTAGCAAGAGAATGAGAGGAAGGGGGGATACAGAGGGAGACAGAGAGGGGGAATAGAGAGAGAAATAGGGGGAGAGAGAGTGAGACTGAGACTAAAAATGATGAGAGAGAGAAAGGGTGGAATGTGTTATCTCTCTGTAAACTTTGTTTGGCTGAGAAACGAATGACAGAGGCAACCTACAAACCAACTTTGAGATCTGAAACTAGCCTTTTAGACCTGGAGAGGGCTCTCTTGGGAGACTTTGTCTCGGTACAAGATATGGCTTTAAGTTGTCGACTAGATTTAACACATTTGAATAATAAGTTCTGGTTCTATTGGCGAAAAAGAGTAAGACCTTGGGATATGGAGTCGATTTAAGAAGAATGATAGAAACAAATAACTCAATAACTAAACTTGAGAGGATAAAGGATAAGTAAGAAACAATTTTTAGTTTAAAATCGTTGTGTGTGGAGAGGAGAAAAACACATGAAGAAACTCAGAGCACCGTTGAAGATGAATTCAGAGTTAACTTGGAGGAAAGACAATTTATCTAAATGGTGCAAATCCCAGGGCACTGCACATCGAATCTTAGGCTTGAAATTCTGTTCCTATTTAGATATAAATAGATATGAATAAAGAATACATGAAGTACATATGCAAGAAAGGAAACAATACATCCAACTACTACAATTATAATCTTTTCATCAAAGATTCAAGACTTTTGCATTAAATTTCGATCGAGCTCAAACTACATTAAATAGTCACTGTCTACACTAGTTTTCCAACCAACCTAGATTACATTGAAAAGATAAAATATATAGGCAAGGGATCCACTTGGGATACCTTGCTCTCTAGCTACTATCCCTAGAGTTTAGGAAACTGACTGTTCTCTGTTAAATGAATTTTTGCATGATGCCTTTCCAAAAATAGAAACCAATTGTATTCGGTCGCATCATGACCTCTTTTCTTTGCTATGGGGATTCAGTTATCAACAATGTCTCACCATGGGGAGAGTGATGTGTCGATGCTTTCATTTGACAAGATATCTGAATGATCAAGTGCTCTACCAAACTCCCGCCATCCACTGTAATGACCTTGATTTCTGCCACACGCTCATTTGTTGGGGTGTGTATGTGGCGAGTGACTGTTGACTGTCATAGTCGTTACCAAAATGACAAAACCGTCTAATGGTGATGCCTTCTTAAAAAATGTCAATATCTGTGCCACATTTGAGAATACAAGAATGAACTCAGTTAATTATGTTTCTTCTGTGCGCTGCCAAGAGCTGTGCGAGCTTTCTCCCCAACCACTTCACATTCTCTGAAGTGCTTTGCATTCCTTTCTTCCGACCTCCTTTGTGTTTCGTGCAACTGTACGATTGTATATTGCACATATTTGAGCTGTCACTTGTGTTAGCAACAATTTTGGTATTGGGGCTCAAAGGTACACAGGTCTGCAGGATTGACTGGGAAGCGCCCAAGCGCAGCACGGAGGAAACCCTTTTAGTTACAATTCGAGCGAATGGGTGAAGTTTTGTTGACGGCCGTTGAGACTCATCTATAAAGCTGATCAATGGTCGTCATGATTTCAGGGCTACCAAGTTGCCCCGGGGTTAATGCAAGAGATAGCTCCATTAATTCAAGACAAATCTGGGTCGTCCGATCCAATTGGGACAGGTGGCTTCCAGTCGGTGTATCGGGGATCGGAGTTTCGGTAAACAAGGAGCCTCCCATTCTTTGCAGTTGAGATCGCCGATCGGTGAAATTTTGAAAGTGCCTTTGAAGCCCAGCCCGTGGTCCTAGCACTAAGTCACTTCAAGCGAGCTTGTAAACGAGGGCGGCTCCCTTTTAAATATCAAATGCCCCTCGTCCATTCATCCTAAGAACACGTGGCACAAGATCTAGCCGTGTCGGTGTTTCGGCATTCGGGAGTTCGTATGGTGAAGGTTTTATGTCTTCGAACATCGCGAAACCCCGAACCCAACAACGCTGAAAGCGCCGAAACTGGGGCTCTCTACATCATGAAGCATTTTCAGCCATCCATCCAAATGGAACACCTGGCAGCAAATTGAGCCATCTTGGCGTTTCGCCTATCACGACTCCAAGACACAAGAAGCAGCTCCATTATATTCTGATGCGCGAGGTGCTGGGAGAGTCCCAGACCCTGGCCCACGGTATCGTCGAGAGAGTTAAGAGCCATCATATCTAGAGGGACGCATGGTGCCAGATTAAGCCATCTCGGCTTATCACTCGTCTCGATTTCGATCAGCAAGGATCAGCCCCTTTATATTTGCGAATGCCGAAAGCACCGAAACTGGGGCTCGCTACATCATGAAGCATTTTCAGCCATCCGTCCAAAGGGAATAGCTAGCAGCAAATTGAGCCATCTCAGCGTTTCTCCTATCGCGACTCCAAGATGCAAAAAGCAGCTCCATTATATTCCGATGCACGAGATGCCAGGAGAGTCCTAGACCCTGGCCCACAGCATTGTCGGGTGAGTTCAAGATCGTCAGATCTCAGAGGGACGCGTGGCACCAGATTGAGTCGTCTCGACGTTTCTCTCATCGCGATTTCAAATTGCAGGAATAGGTCCTTCCCATTCGCGAACACCGAAATTTTATTGGAAATAAGCACATGGTTATAGTCCGTGGTCACTTGGAGGAAGAAAGGAGCTGTGTAGAGAAGGCCGAGGGGATCATCGCGATCTCCAGGCGCCATCGGATCCGACCTCCTTACTGTTTCTCACCTGGAGTAAATGACAGTAAGAGCGGGTGGTTGAAACCTCCTTTCATTCATTAAGTGAGGGAATGGAGGGTCTGGCAAGCCATCTGCCTGAAGAGGTCCTATGTATCGATTTTCTCAAAGAAACCATGCCGAAGTCCTCCACTCGACAGAGAAGTCTACGCATGCTAGCCCAGCACTTAATGGCTCAGCTACCCTCCTTGCAGGAGCCATGCGTAGTTAAGATGGCGCTTAAAGAAAGATATCAGTACGAGTTTGACTGAAAGGACACCAAGCTTTGGATGACTGGACACGCCTCTGTGAGGTGAATTTTCCTGAGTATATAGACTCAGTCCTTGTATTTTGGTAAGCATCGATGGTTGAGCAAAGCTCCCGATTGTAATGTTTTGATGAAGCGATGGTCGCTCTAGTTAATGTAAAAGGAATTTGAGATTTCTTACTTTATGGATGTTAGCTTCCCTTCCATTTCTTTGTTTACTGTGTTAGAACAACTCGGAATTGGAGGATCCAGTCGAGCTGTGGCTGTTATAGGATGATGTAGGTTGGATCATTGTAATAGTCACATTGTTTCTAATCGGTTCTTGTGATGTTCTCAGTGCTGAAATGACTTGGAATTGAAGGATTTAGTCGAGTCACCCCTCAGCTCTTTGAAACTCTGGACCAAGAGGATCTTGGCTTCTGAGTTTTTCTTCTTCGAGCTTCTGAAGCCCTGTTGCCTGAGGCAGTCTTGCTCACCCTTCTTACAAGTCTTCCATCTACCACCCTTTAATCAACTTACTGACAGAAGTTGGATCAAGACCTCCCTTGCTTTCTACATACCGGGCCCAGTTTCCCGAGTTAAAGCTATATTGTCTTGAGTCTTCACCCATTTGATCACCCCATTAAACAAATCGTGACATAAAAATGATGGGCGTTAGGCTCTACTCCTACAAGAAATCCAGGGGTGACTTCTGATGCTAACAACTTGAGCCACGTCACGCTTCCCTCATGGCCCTGTGATGCCGACACCTCAAGGGTATTCACTGCCAACTATCGTCTTAGTTCCCTGTTTTCTTGGTAAAGCTTGGTGATACCAAGCTACGCTTGCTTTAGTTGTTGAGATGGCTCTCGAACATATGTGCCTCCGACATCTATCCTCCTCATTTTGCTCCAACTTTCTTGACTTGTACCTTCGACAGGTTCCAACCGAATAGCGCACACAAGTAATTCTTCGGCAGACGACCTTGCGTGTGGTTCGCTCGGGACTCGGGTTTCCCCAGCTTCCTTGTTCTTCTTTGGCCTGCCCCTTCTCCAGGGTATTTGTTGTTGGGAGGGCAGGGATTCTGACATCTTTCCTTTCTGTGTAGCCTCTTCCTCCACTCCAGCCTCCACGCGGTGTGATATTACCCTTTCCGTGGATAGAGGGAAATATCCTTTTGGATCATTGGGGATGCCCGCTGTGAGAAAGAATGAATCCCAGTTGCTCCCCAACAGTCTTAAATCCTCAACTACCAAAAATTTCATTAGCGAGACATGGGAGAGTTTCATTTTCGATTGATCCACTTCATCTTGTGCGTTGTTTGCCATCTCTCAGAGGTTATGGTGTAAGAAAAAGGGTAGATTTAATGGTCTCCTTCCTCTAAAGTGCATCAACAATTTAATGTAATGCAAATGTATCCTTTCGAACTTCCCTTCACAAGTGAAATATTTCCTGATTACTCCAAGTAGTTTCTAAAAATATTCCTGCAAATATCTACTTAGAACACTTATCTCAACTTTCCCACCTAAACAATCTCTCTTGATGAAGTCTTCATAGCACCATGTGTCCAAGGGAATTCCCTTAAACCACCTTTCCTTGCATAGAGGGATCTCTGTTGCAGTTGACAAATTTTCTTCGGTTACCTGAAAAGTGACACCTGAGATCACCGTGCAGAATCCATCAAAACTGAGTGCGAACTGATAAGGGTTGCAGGGCACATGTGATATGAACGCTGTGATTTTTCATTCTTTCAGCCCTCATAATGAGCTGGTGATGGTCATTTCACTTGTCGATGTGAATTCTATTTAACAACTTGCCTCGACCCTCAGCATATAAAATTTGCTTTCTGATAGGAGCTAACTTTTTGGGAACAGACTCGTAGCATTTACAGATGTTTTGACTCTCACATCCCTTCCTAAATCTAAGGGCCAACTGACCACTTGCTGACCTCGACCCCTTTGTTGTTCAGTACTTGACTTCGCATTCTTTGACACACAGGCCATGACTCGACTAAGACCAACTCTAAATAAACAAGACAAATGATGTCGCTAACAGCTGGCTCCAATGAGGATGTTATCCTCCCAGTGAGGTAGAAAAGAATAGAAGACCAGGTGTCTGACCATTGGGTCTTATTCAAGTTTCAGACATTGAAATATGAAAAACAAAACGCAACCTAAAACTTATTGACACAATTTCTAACAGAATCAGCATAAACTCAAGGCCTTCACTTCAGGTTTCGATTTTCTGCTAACACACTGACTCGAGACAAAAATAAAATGACTATTTACAATGACATGTGACTTAAATGGATTTTATTGCACCAGGTAGTGTTTGAGGAACCTACCATTTGCAGGCCCCCAAACAACACACTCTTTGTTTAGTTCTTCTAGAAAACAAGCGTTATTCCCGCGATATGCACCGATTCTGAATGGGCCTGTCCAAATATGATCGAATTTTTCGTGCTTTCCTTTATATTCATTCCTCGCACCCCATTTCAGCACCAAATCCCCCAACTGAAATTCCTCCTTCTTAGAGTGTTTGTCGAAGGTTTTCTTTATCCTTTCCTGGTGGATTTGTGATCGATTGTACACATGTTCCCTCATCTGCTGTGTGTGAATTAGCTGCTTTATTCTTCTCTGTGTGTCATCTAGCTCGACTTCCTTCTCTTGCAACAACTTTCTAACGAGCAAACCCAATGAGGTGGGGAAAATCGCATCTTCACCGTATATAATCTGGAATGGTGACATCGAGATGGACTTCTTGGTGGTGACACTATTCGCTCATAGTGCATAAATAATCTTTTTATGTCAGGCCTTGTTGTTTTGCAGGAGTCTTTTGATGATCTCGGTCAAGCTTTTATTTGATGATTATGCTAACCCGTTTCCCTATGGGTAATACGTTGTAGAATGTCCCAGGGTTATATTGTAATCCAGAAAAAACTTCTCCATCTTATTAGAATTGAACGCGACCACGTTATCTTTTATGATCTTTATAGGGCATCCAAATCTCAACAAAATGTTTGTCTCCAAAAATTGGATGATGACTGTGTCAGTGGCCTGCTTCGTTGGAATTTCTTCTATCCATTTTGTGAAGTAATATGTGGCCATGAGTATCCATCTGTTTTGTGCCAAGGATGGAGGATGGATCTCCCCTATAAATTCCAAACCCCATTTCATGAAAGGTGCCTTGACCGAGATCGACTTCAGCGGTAGGGGCTGCAACTTTCTCCTTCTGTCGAAAACCTGACACTCATGGCAACTAGAAACTTCTTTGTATATGTCTGCGAAGATGCTAGGACAATAGTAACCCACTCTTACGATTTTATGCGCGATGGTTTTCCAGTAGTGATGTCCTCCGCAGTCGCCTTTGTGGAATTCCCCAATAGTTCGTTTCACTTCGTTTTCCAACAAACAACTCAGCAATATCCCTCCAGGATCATTCCAGTACAATGAGTTATCCAGGATGCAAAACTTAACAACTTTGAGATTTAAGAATCTGGCCTTGGTCTTACTTAAACCTAGAGGGGCTTGTAGATTCCTCAACACATAGATGATGTCTGTGCACCACGGTGAATCGACGAACTTTTGAGACACCTGCACAGTTGTTTCTTCCTGATATTTCTCTGACAGATCAATGATGAAGTTTATTCCCAAAGCATCGCAGTCCGACTGCACCATCAAATTTGCAAGGCCCTGACCCTTGATCAGCTTCATGGGATTGATTTCAAGGTCATATTCCATCATGGCCTCTATCCACTTATCTCTCCTTCCCTTAGGGTCAAGTTGAGTCAGGATATCCTTGACTGAGTTATTGGGCACGTAAGTGATAACGTGGGAGTGTAATATGTACATTCTGAACTCCTTTAGGGATTTTACTAAGGTGTATGCTTATTTCTCCATAATGTTGTACCTTAGTGGATAATCCATCAATGTCCTGCTAAAATAGGCTATAGGCTTCTCAAAATTTTGATCGTGCTTTTATAACAACACATCGACAATTTTATGCTCTGAGGCAAATGAAAACAAGATGAAGTCTTTCGTGAAGTCTTGTCTGGCCAACATGGGAGATTTAGTCAGTGCTACCTTAATATCTTCAAATGACTTCCTGGCTTCTGGATTCCACTTAATATCATTCCCTTTTATGAGCAAGCAGGTGATATGTTTTATAATTTCGGCCAGGTTTGGGATGAATCTTCTCAAGAAATTTACCTTTCCCAGGAAGGATTGCACCTCCTTCTTACTGTGCAGAGTGCCAATTTTCAGGATTCCTTCAACCCTGTTGGGGTCTATATTAATACAATCCTTTGAGATGATGTGCCCCAACAACTTCCCTTCTTGCATCCCAAAATGTGACTTTTTTGGATTCAATGATATGACAAATTTCCTGCATTTTTGGAAGACATTTTTCAGATGCCCGAGGTGTTACTCATCGGAGTTAGAGTACACTGTGATGTAGTCCATATGAGCTTGTCCTTTTCATCAGCAAATGCTATGTCCATCTCCCTCTGGAAGGTATCTACGATGTTCATCGGGTCAAAAGGCATATTAGCATACATGAACGTTCCCCATGGTGTCGTAAAATTCATATTTTCCCTATCATCTGGCTGTACCATGATCTGATTATAAACCGAAAATCCATCCAGCATGGACATCTTCTGGGAACCCACTGCCTTTTTCAGAATGTAGTCCATTTTAGGGAGTGGGTATTGGTCCTTGAGGGACAATTTGTTCAATTTTCACAAATCCACACACAATCTTATTTCACCACTCTTTTTTCTTACAGGCACCAAGTTGGCCATCCATTTCGAAAACCTCAAAGAAACGATAATTTTAGCTTCGAACAATTTTTTTACCTCCTTTTAGATTAGTGGCAATAATATAGGATTTATCCATCTCATATTTTGATCCAAATTTTATGAGAAGAACGAAATGAATATAGATTATTAATAGGTGCTTAACACACAATAACAGAGATACAGTAAAACTAGTTTTCTATTCAATAAGAAAATAAGCTGAAACAGTAAAATGCAGTGGAAACAAGCTTGTTGGAATGGTGGCGGCTTATATCTGAGAAGAGATGTGATGACTGTGCTCATTCGCAAGAAGATAAATACAATGAGGCTCTAAAGGCCTTTTTACAATAAATAGGAATGCCAAAAACCCTAGACATCCAAAAACCTAACCCTAGGAGATGAAGCGCCAAAAGTCATGTGGGCCCCGTCTGGGTAAGTTAGTATATCAACTTCCCGAGGTCGTAATTTTTGCTTACGATCTTCGTTTTAGGTGTATGATCGTAACATCTATGCAGGATTTTGATACATGTGAAGACAAAAATAGATTAAAAATAGTAAAAATAATAATTAAAAAAAAATTGTATATTTGAAATCTGCATAGCCGACTCGATCTATGTCTATAATTTCGTTAACAACTGAATTGTTTAGCCTATAGAAAAATAATGTCAAAGACAAAGATATAGAGGGGTATTCACAAAAATGGAGGTTTTTATGAATTTGTAGACCGAACCACTAGGTTTTTCATTCCAAAACTAAATCCAAGCCAACCAAGTCATCATACACCTTATCAATCACGACCAAAAAAATTGAATTCAAACAAGCGCGCATGCTCTCTAGGAGCGTGCACACGTTCCAGGAACGTGTGTGCGCTCCTAAAAAGCATTTCCTTCCTTCTCTATCTTTGTCCTTCCTCTCCTACATCTACTCCCCCACCCTCTCTATCTCACTCTCACTCTCTCTCTCTACCCCCCCCTGTCTGTCTCCCTCTCTCTCCCTCACACTCTTATACATGGTAAGACCTATACATGGAAAAATTTAGATATCACAAGGCATGGAAAGATTGTATGCAAAAGTTACGACCAAATTGTAATTTTAGCCTGCACGAACAAAAGACATTGTAATTTGAGGCATATGTTGACTTTGATAATTTTTAAAAAATATTAAATTAATATTAAAAGTTTCCAAAAAAATACACAGCACAAGAAAAACGGATTCTCTACAAGTATACAAGTTTTTGGAACGAAATTACATTGTTAAGACACTCGACACTTGCATGAACGAAAACATATATCTTATATTTTGTTGGAAAAATAAGATACCACTTTTAGAAAAAAAAACATATTTGACCTAGTTGTTCATAATTTCTATCAATAAAAATTGTATATTCGGAAAGTTGATTCAATTTCCTATGTTTCATCTTCTTACACCATATTCAAATTCATTGTAAAAGTACCTTGAATAATCCCTCCAAGTTAACAAGTTGTTGTTTTTCCAGGTTTGCATTTCCAATAATGCGTCATGAGAGACCATCATTAGCTTGCACTCACCCATCTTCTTTTCTAAAATTGTTTTATCCATACAGGAAATGGGGCTCTTGAGCAACAACGTCTCAAAAATAGACGATGTGAGTGGTTGGAATGTGAAGAATTTGTTGAAAATATAAAAGGATATGATGAAGTGGAATAGCATGGGGATCAAACTTCCTTTGACCATAGTTCTTAAGGTCAAACTATGAACTTAGTGTTAGCAACAATTGTGGTATCGGGGAACAAAGGTATGTGGGCCCGCAACATTGCACGATAAGCGCCCAAGCGCAGCACACAGAAGAAATATGCTTGGGGCCCGAGTCAAGCAAGTGAGCCTGATCATGGACATGAGAAGCGGCGAAAGCTCCACAGGAGGGTCTCATCGGGAATCAAGATATCGGGGATCCCGGGAGCTAGAATTTTATGCATTTCAAAATCGCAATTCGCGATTTCCCGATAGGCGCGAACGACTGTCAATCGTGGAGGATAGGTGGTAGTCTTTGCAACGAGGAGCGGACCGTTGACAGGTTAACGGCCATGAGCCATCGCAGATCGGGAAATCGTGAGTCTGGAGGATGCGTGTTCATTGGCATCGCAAATCGTGAAATCTCGATGGAAAGTATGGTCAAAGGCATATGGGGATGATCACTTGAACCAGGACCTAGTCAAAGGACTAGCACGGAAGGCGCATCGGGGATCGGGGAGTCACCAGTCCTGTGGACACAAACACCGTGTCATCGTGAACGCCGAAACTCCGATGGGGGTTTGGCTACGGTCACGCAGAGATAGGTCATATGGGTCGTGTTTTCGCCGGTAAGGGCTAGCTCCTAAGAGGAGGAGCTCATCGCACATCGGGATATTGGAGATCTCGGAGGCAAGGAGTTCATGCATAGCGAACTCACAAATCCCGAATCCCCGAAATCCCGAAACCTCATCACATACCTCCATTACCTGTCCCTTGCCGCCATGTCCTATCCCCGTGTCATGCCAACCGCATTTTCTTCCCGGCCCCTGTTTTCCTTCCACCTGGCTCGTACACTTTGAAGCCCACGAATTCTTCCACTTGCGTTTTCCCTATCGTTCTCCCTTCGCCACATCCATCCGCATGGCCTCTCCTCATCCCATCTCCACACCAAGCGTGTCAAACTACCTCTGCCTGGTCACCATCCGTTCACCACTTCGTGTCAAGTCCTCTAGTCATCACGAAGGCCTCCATGTCTTGTAGATACAGAGTCAACCGGGGCCTTTCCCGATCTCAATGAAACAGTTATTGCAGCAGTTGATGGTGGTTGGACTTCGTTTCCACCATAAATGGAAAGTCCAGAATTGACTGTAAGCTTGTCAATTCATTCACAGGTCCTTTTGGAGCGCGGTTGCATCTGACTGAAGTTCATGACTGTCCAGAGATTGCAGGTGTAGTAAACATGCAGTCGTAATGTCTGCAATGTGATGTCTCGAATTGGCTTCTATGGGTTTTGCTCTAAGTATTTAGAGGAGATTTCTCACATTTTGTAGGTATCGATGGTTGAGCTGAGCTCCCGGTTGTAAAGTTTTAATGAAGCATCATTGCTCTGGTTATGGATGAACTTTTGAGACTTCTTGCCTTATGAATGCCAGCTTCTTTCATGTCTTTGTTTACACTGTGTTAGAGAAGCTCGGAATTGGAGGATCCAGTCGAGCTGTAGCTATTATAGGATGATGTTGTAATGGATCACTGTAATAGTTGCACTGTCTCTAATTAGTTCCTTTGTTTTTCCCAGCACTGAGTGACTTGGAATTGGAGGATCCAGTCAAGTCCCCTTTCAGTTTCTTGAGACCCTGAACCAAGAGGATCTTGCATTCAGAGTCTTTCTTCTGCAAACTGCCGAAAGCCTGCTGCCTAGAGCTGTTTGTTCACCTTTCTTACTAATTCTTCCACCTGATCATCTTTGAATCAACCCACTGGCTGAAGTTAGGATTCCAGACCTCCCTTGTTCTTTACATACCAGACCTAGTCCCTGAGTTAGAATGATATTTCCTTGAGTCTTTACCTCCATTTGATCACCCTTTAAAAAATAAATTGTGACATTAAACTGATGGGTGTCAGGCTCTGCTCCTGCAAGAAATCCAGGAGTGACTTCCGATGCTAACATTTCTGGCGCCGTTGCCAGGAATGAAATTGAAGATTTTCCCTGGGAAGAATGACATTGAGCCTCTGAATCCGAAGGTGCATCGGATTATCGGAGCCTTTCAAGATTGCTAATTTGCACCTGGTGACTCCATTGTGATGACTCCGTTGGGGAGAACCTGCTCTGTTAATTGTGGCTTTCAGAGGCAGGCATACGCGGTCTCATCCACAGCTGCCTCTAGCTACGCCTGAAATAGATCCAGAGGTGGTGCTCAGAAAGGGAAAGGCCACTGAAGAAGAAGCATCCATCACCGAACCAAGTAATCCACCATATCCTTCTGTTGGAGCTCCTTTTTCTCCTCCTCAGTTATTTGACAGGCTTGTTTCTGCAGTTTCCCGTTTCTTAAATTTTGGGAGTGTTCCTGTTGATTTTTCCTCTCCTGGTCTGGGACCAGAGGGGAAAGACTTTGTCACTCCCCTTTCCCCTGAAGTTGTACCCTGGCGTAGACCCAGGACCGCAGAAGATTTCCCTACGCCTAGCTTAACCACTCCTGTACAAGGAGGAGCACCCTCTAACCGGAGCTTATCAGCCTTCTCCTTAAATCCCCTCTTGTTCCCCACTCCAATTAGAGGCTCATTCTCAGCAATCCCTTCACGAACTCCTTCTCCTCCAAGCTCTCCTTCACCTAATATTTCTATGGCTAGTGCTAATCCCCCTTCGAATAGAATGGACGCTATAGTTGTTGCTAGGTATGCTCCCTTGGTCTTACCTCAGCCCATGAATCCTTTCCCTACTGGAGATTACTTGAAATATATGCCCAAGTTCACTGGGGAAGGGGACATAACTGCAGAGGAACACCTGGCTGCTTTCTACAGTTATGCAGACAACCTGAACATTGGAAATGATGATGTCTGGATGAGGGTTTTTGTCCATAGCCTGGATGGTGAGGTAAGGAAATGGTTCAGAGGATTAGCTCCTGGATCTATTGCTGGAATTGAAGCCCTAGGTAATGCTTTTCCTGAGGCAATGGGGAGATAAGAACGATTTCATGTATTATATGACTGAGTTCGGGTCTTTGAAGAAGATGGAAGGAGAGTCTGTCTCTGACTTCTCCAAAAGATTCAATAAAATGTACAATAAGATTCCTGATGAAATAAAGCCATCAGAAGCCTCAGCCAAGATTTCCTATGCTAGTGCGTTTGGCCCCGATTTCTGTCTTTTATTGAGAGAAAGAAGAGCCGCATCCTTAGCTCAAATGCAAGACGCAACCATAGAAGTGGAATCCAATGTATTAGCAGCCGATAGATTGAGGAACGAGGCTGACACGGGCAGGAGAAAGGGAAAATCCGAAGCCCCAACTTCTGATCCATCGACGCCCCACCTTCAAGTAGATGAACTAACCAAGATGGTGAAGTCTCTGTCTGCAGAGATGGAAAGAATGAAGGTAGAGAGGAGGCAAACATACAAGGGCCCTCAGAGCATCGAAAACAAATGAGGTTTTCGGAGGCCAAACAATATCGCTTCCCCGATGATGCAAAGAGACAGAGATGACCAGAAAATTCAGGCTCATTTTCAAAACAATTTTGTGGCTAAGGGAGAAGAAGGGGAAACAGACGAACTTGAGCCTGAAATCCATTGCTTTGGAGATACTCCTCATTTTCCTCATCTCACTCAATCATCATATGAGGAGTCTCTCATGGATAGTCAGCTAAATGAATTGAGCAAGGGAGAAAAGGTTGGCGGCGGTCAAGGCAGGTACAACCTGAGGTCCAACAAAAGAATAACAACACCTGATATTCCTGAGCAGTCCACTAGAACAGAAAATCCTGCTAACGCAGTAGCAGATGGTCACAGAGGTAAGAAGGCCCAACCCCTCTCTCCCGTTGTCCATAATCATGTTCCTGAAATAAAAGAAATCCCAAAGCCTACATCTTCTTTTAACTTCAAGCATGAGATCCAAAAGATCAAGATCCCTGTGCCCCTCACTGAGTTGATTAAACATGACGAATTCAAAAAGCGCTTCTCTGAACTTTTACACTCTGAAGCCTCATGCCTTCCCTCAAACTCCATAAACCTCCAAGATGAAAAGCCAGCAGTTGTCCTGGGCCCCATGGTAGAAAATAGAGATGACTCATCCCCCCCTTTCTACACATCCTTGAACGTACATGATAAAGTGTTGCACAACTGCTTGATGGATTCAGAGGCCTCTCACAACCTCATGCCCAAAACTATCATGGAAGAGTTAGGGCTAGAAGTTACCCGAGCCTATCATGACCTCTGTTCCTTTGACTCCAGGAGAGTTCAGTGTCTTGGAGTGATCAAGGACCTGGTTGTGACCTTGTTTCAACTGCCCATGAAGAGTGTGGTCATGGATATTGTAGTAGTTGACGTCCCCCCCAAGTTCGGTATGCTATTATCAAGATCTTGGATAAAAAGACTGGGGGGAACCTTGCAGATGGACCTCACATATGCTACTATCCCAGTGTTTGGAGGAGAGCATAGAAGACTATACAGGGAAGCTCAATTGGCCTATATAATCAGTGATGAAGCCAACCCTACCAACCATCCCATCTTTTCCCTGGACACTGACTTAGGCTCTAGTTTACTACAACTCACCCATGCCCCCGAGCCTCCTCTCAAACTCAGAAAGCAGCCTACCAGTTCCCCCAAACTTTCTCCCTCCATCACCCCCGTCAGGAAACTGTTCTTTGATGGAGCCTCTTCCAGGGAAGGCGCTGGAGCTGGGGTGGTTTTTGTGTCACCTGCTCGGGAAACCATATCTCTGTCATACAAATTAGAATTTGAAGCTACCAACAATGTGGCAGAGTATGAGGCTCTTGTTCTGGGATTAAGAGCTGCGAGGGAAATGGGAATTCAGGAAGTAGCAGTGTTCAGTGATGCAGAGTTGGTGGTCCAACAGATCATAAACGCTTATCAGGCTAAGCATCCTCGACTCGGAAGCTACAGAAATGAGGTATGGGACCTAGTTGACAGTTTCTTCTCGGCATTTAACATTTCATTCATCCCAAGAGAGGAGAACACAATGGCAGATTCCTTGGCTACATCGGCTAGCAATTTCAAAGTACCTTTTCCACCCAAATTCAGATATGATGTAGAGGTAAAATACAGGCCCTCCATACCTGACAACGTCAAACATTGGAAGGTGTTCGAGGACGATCTCGAGGTCATGAGATTCTTGGAGACGGTCGATGAATTTTTAGAAATGCACATAGACCAAGACGCTGTCTCAGAGGAAGAGCTCGATGGGGGTAATTTTCTAAATAAGATGGCAGGGCGTGACATTGTACAGCTGCCTAGCAACCATATTCCCAGAGGATTGGTTCCTTTGGAAAGGCTTTTCGATGGAAATGATGTATCGTTAAAAGGAGAAGTCTTAGAGGAGGACGCTGGTACTATTCAATGCAACATTGGAACCGAGAGTAAGCCCAAGCATGTCAAATTGTCAAGAAGTCTGACAGAGGAGCAGAGGTCCGAATACATTGGACTTTTGAGGGAATTTGCTGATGTGTTTGCTTGGACCTACGAAATCCTTAAAACCTATGACACCTCTGTCATCGAGCATAAAATTCCATTAAAGGAGGAGGTAAAGCCATTCAGGCAGAAGCTGAGACAGATCAATCCCATGCTGCTGCCTATCATGGAGAGGGAAGTGAAGAAGCTGCTTCAAGCTCAGATCATTGTTCCACTGAGATATTCAGAGTGGGTGGCCAACTTGGTGCCAGTAAGGAAAAAGAATGGAGAGATCTGACTCTGTGTAGACTTCAGAAACCTGAACAGGAGCTCACGGAAGGATAACTACCCCTTGCCGAAGATGGAAAATATACTGCAGAGGGTGACATAAGCTTCCAGGATGTCCATGATTGATGGTTTCTCTGGCTACAACCAGGTCTCTGTTCTGCCTAAAGACAGGGAAAAGACAACATTCACCACTCCATGGGGCACATTCATGTATGCCAAGATGCCATTTGGACTAATGAATGCAGGGGCGACATTCCAGTGTGCCATGGACATAGCTTTCATTGGGGAAAAGGATAAATTTGTGGTCGTTTATCTGGATGACATCACAGTATTTTCAAAATCTGATAAAGAACATCGTCGCCATCTCAGGAAAGTTTTCTTGAAATGTAGAAAGTTTGACATTTCATTAAACCCCAAGAAATCTCTATTCACCATGAAGGAGGAAAAGTTACTAGGCCACATAGTATCAGCAGAAGGAGTCAGGATTGACCCCAGCAGAGTTGAGGCGATACAAGCCTTATCAATCCCGAGGTCCAAGAGGGAGGTCCAATCTTTCCTCGGTAAAATTAATTTTCTGAGGAGGTTTGTGCCTAACTTTGTTGAGGAGGTAAAGCTGATAACAACCATGTTAAAGAAAGAGAATGAAGTAAGGTGGACCCCTCAATCGCGACATTCTTTTGAACAAATCAAGAAGGCCCTGACTGAAGCTCCTGTGCTTATCAGTCCCAACTACTCAAAGGATTTCTTGATTTTCTCCTTTGCCTCACCTGACACAGTGGTTGCTGTTCTATTACAGACAAATGACAGTGGGCTAGAGTAGCCTATTGCTTATTTCAGCCAAGCATTGAGGGATGCCGAAGTCAAGTATGACACCATGGAGAAGCAGGCTTATGCTCTAGTAAAATCTCTCAAAGCTTTTAGAACCTACATCCTGCAGTCAAAGAGCATCGCCTATGTCCCCTCGACTGTTGTTAAAGACATTCTTATTCAACCTGACATAGACGGGAGAAGGAGTAAATGGATAGCCAAAATCCTGGAATTCGACCTGAAAATAAGGCCTACCAAATTGATCAAAGGGCAAGGTTTAGCCAAGCTGTTGGCTGAAGCAAATTGCCAAGCGTTGGGGATAAGTTTCATCAACGAATGCTCAGGTATTCAACAGGATTGACTGCCTGACATAGACCATCAAAGGGATCCCCCATTGGCTCAATGTCCTTGGTATAAGGATGTCATATACTTTCTGCAGGAGGTGCGGCCTCCAAACAACCTGCAAAGAAGCAAAGCAAGAGCTCTAAAGCTCAAAGCAGTCAGGTACTGCCTGATCGATCAAGTTTTATATTGGAAAGACCCCCTGGGGGTGCTTTTAAAATGCATGAGTCCACCAGAGGCCGAGATGATCGTGGCTGAATTTCACAGCGGCCTGTGTGGAGGGCACCATTTCTGGAGAGCCACAGCCCACAAAATCCTCAGGGCTAGATACTACTGGCCTACTGTGTTCATTGATGTCTGCAAAAGGGTCAGAGCCTGCATCAAGTGTAAAAAATTTGCAGGAAAGCAGTAGCTCAGGTCTCTGCCGTTAAATCCGGTGGTGGTTTCAGGGCCTTTCCAGCAGTGGGGCCTAGATTTCATTGGAGAAATTCACCCTGCCTCCAGTGGGCAGCACAGGTGGATCCTGACTGCTACAGATTTCTTTACCAAGTAGATTGAAGCCATCCCCACCAGGAGTGCTTCCCACAAGGTAATCATTGGATTCTTGGAGGACCTCATCACAAAGTTCGACTGCCCAAATAAGATTGTCACTAATAATGTAGTCGCTTTCGGCGCTGAACCACTAGCAAAGTTCTGCAAATAGTTCGGGATCAAATTGATTCACTCCACCCCATATTATCCACAGGGCAACGGTCTAGCGAAATCCTCCAACAAAAGCCTGATAAGGATCATCAAAAGGTTGTTGGAAGATAACAAAAGGGCTTGGAGTTCAAAGTTGAAATTTTCCCTATGGGCTGATCGAGTGACTACAAAGAGATCTATAGGTCTCTCCCCTTTCTAGTTAGTCTACGGAGCCGAAGCTGTCTTCCCTTCTCAGCTGGCCATTCCCGTAGCGAAGTTCTTCCAGGATTATCAAGAAGAGCCCAATGGCATGATCAGAAGGATTCATCAGCTAGTAGAGGTCCAGCAGGCTAGGGAGCAGACAGTGGATAGGATTCAGGACCATCAGCAAAAGATCAAGCAGGTCTTCGATAGGAAGGCCAAGAAGGAGCGGTTCCAGATAGGAGACCTTGTGTTGAAATGGGATGCTCCTAAACAAGATAAGGGCAAACACAACAAATTTGAAGCCCTGTGGATTGGGCCTTTCACAATCTCCGAGATTTTCTCAAATAACACGTACAGGTTGTGAGGTTTGGAAGGCGAAGAAGTTTTCAGCAGCCCAGTAAATGGGCACTTTCTTAAAAAATATTTTGTCTGAGCCTCCTGTGGCTCCTATGTTTTGTAAATATTGCCTTTTCTGTTCTTTGTTTTTACTTTTGTTTCGGCTTAGTAAGTGACTCCATAGCCCAACAACAAGGCACTAGAACTGTAGAATGAGTCCTTAGAGCATCACAGGGACGACTCTATCCCCCATGGGGCCTAATGTTAGCAACAATTGTGGTATCGGGGAACAAAGGTACGCAGGTCTGCAGGATTGCACGATAAGTGCCCAAGCACAGCACACAGAAGAAATCTGTTTGGGGCCCGAGTCAAGCAAGTGAGCCTGATCATGGACATGAGAAGTAGCGAAAGAGATCTAGACCGTCCGTCTGGGAAAGGACACGTGGCGGGAGATCGGCGTCAGCAGGAAAGTCCCGACAGGGAAGCGCCCATCGGGGAACTTGAAGCCATCGGGATATCGGGGATCTTGGGGATGAGTGATCCGTGCACTTAAAACGTGCGAACTGCGAAAACTTGATGGAGAGTAGGGTCAAAAGGCATATGGTAGTGGTCACTTGGACCAGGGCCTAGTCAAAGGGCTAGCACGGAAGGCGCATCGGCAATCGGAAAATCGCGAGTCCCGTGGACACAAACATTGTGTCATCGTGAACGCCAAAACTCCGATGGAGGATTTGGCTACGGTCACACGAAGACAGGTCATATGGATCGTGTTCTAGCCGGTAGGGGCTAGCTCATAGAGGTGGAGCTCATCGCATATCAGATATCGGATTTCGGGAAGCTGGCACCCCTTATTTCTTACACTTTGAAACTTCGAACCCCGAATTTCCGATAGCACCTAGAATCGGGCCCACGGATTTGACGCCTGGTCATCGAGAATGAGGCCTTGGGGAGAGGCGTTTATGTTTGTCATTCTGCCTCTCAGACCCCGATGACACGTATCCTCCATTTCATTATCTTGCACTCTTAGCCACCTCCGCCTCAGCTTATTGCCCCCCCACCTTGTTCGGTCACCGAATATCCTCTGCTGTCCCCACGTCACCTTCTTGTGCCACATCCCATCTACACCTTTAGCTCCTAAGAGCCCACGCATACCCAGTATCCTGTCTACCATGCCCATCACCTCAGCCTTGTCAGCTCCGTCCACATTGGCCAGCCGAGTCCCCCTGCAGAAATCCAGCAAAGCAGCAGATAGCCAAAGGTAGGCTATCACATCTCCCAAATGAATATTTGACCAGAGCCTCTCAGGTCCCGATGAATCAGTTAATGCAAATGAGGAAGGTGGGTGATACATCATCTCCTTCCTTAAATAGAAGGTTAGAAAGGATAGGATGTTAGTTCCTCCTGACAAAGATTGTGTCTGACAGACGACTGCATGGGCATTCTGCCCAACGTCTGCATGCGTAGCCTAACAGAGAAGCTCCTCAATGTTAAGCATTGAATTCATGATATGATCGCGCCTTCAGTGCTTGAGTCAGTTCCAAGTATATGTAGGCATTTCTGCCATTTTTGTGGGTATCGATGGTTGAGCATAGCTCCCGGTTGTAAAACTTTAATGAAGCATTGTTTTCTGGTTATTTCTAGACTTCTGAGACTTCTTGCCTTATGAATGCCAGTTTCTTTACATCTTTGTTATACCGTGTTAGAGCAGCTCGAAATTGGAGGATCCAGTCGAGTTGTAGCTGTTATAGGATGATGTTGTAATGGATCACTGTAATAGTTACAGAGTCTCTAATCGGTTTCTGTGATTTCCTTAACGCTGAATGACTTGGAATTGGAGGATCCAGTCAAGTCTTCTATTCAGTTTCTTGAAGCCCTGAACCAGGAGGATCCTGCGTTTAGAGTTTTTTCCCTACAAACCACCGTAAGCCTGTTGCCCAGAGCTGTTTGTTCACCTTTCTTACTAAGTCTTCCACCTGCTTATCTTTTAATCAACCCACTGGCTGAAGTTAGGATTCTAGACCTCCTTCGTTCTTTACATACCAGATCCAGTCCCCGAGTTAGAGTGATATCTCCTCGAGTCTCTACCCATTTGATCGCCCATTTATCAAACCGTGACATAAAAACTGATGGGCGTCGGGCTCTGCTCCTGCAAGCAATCCAGGAGTGACTTCCGACGCTAACACTTTCCAACCCCCTAAAGTTCTTTTCTTTCTACAACCATCCCAACTTAAATTTCTGTTGAAGTCAATTCCGAGGTATTTGTAGTCTGCAACTTCTTCCAGAATGTTTCCTTCATAGTAGAACTTATGCTGGTTATGCTTTCTTTTGTTAGAGAAAACCACTACTTTCGTTTTGCTAATATTGACTTGCATCCCCACCCTTCTACAAAACTACTCAAGGGAACATAAGTGCTCTTGCAAACCAAGAGTTGATTTAGCAATCAATATAAGGTCATCCGCGTACAAAAGAAGCCTTATAATGAACTTGCCCAAATGGATACCGTCACCCCCTTGCGAATTTAGCCACTCTTCAAGCTTGTCAATATATAACCCAAAAATGGTAGGAGACAATGGACAACCTTGCTTGACCCCGATATTGCTTCTAAAACTTTCAAAAATGCCTGCTGAAGTTCTAATTTTGACTTTCACCTCTTCATACATCCTATGCACCGTTGCTCTCAAATGCCTGGGAACCCCGAGTTCCTCCATTCTGCTCCAAAGCTTATCCCTAGGAACCGTGTAAAAAGCTTTTCTGAAATCAACAAAGCAACAAAATACTTCTTCCTTTTCTTCCCAAACTTTTTCAATAATGTGCTTAAAGTTATCCAATAATCAACTGTGGAATGTTTAGTTCTAAAACCTAATTGCACTTTAGCATGTTTATCTCTTTCTTCTGCCCACTTGATTTTCTTTTGATACCCTCGGGTGAATGTGTTTGTGAGAAATTAAGATGTTTTTATGCGCATTCCAACGTTCACGTGGCACAACGCAACCCACGTTTTCATGAAAGCTACTCAAATTAATGATGGCCGGCCTTTTACTCGGCGAGGCCTTTTTTTAAACTATTTTTCACCATACGAAAGTCGTTGGCAGAACATGCGTGTAACTCATGGGACTGGCAATGCCTCTGAGTGTACCTGCTACTCATGTCTTTTCTTTGACTAAAAAGTATACTTTCGCTTCAAATACCCCACGCCACAAAGACCCGAGGTGGAAATACACTTTAATGATCCATAAGCTCATCAATGGCCCACCAGCCACAGTACCTTCAAGGCTGATTAATACATTTTTAACCACCTCTAAGTTCCCAAATTTGATGGAGGGTATCACCTATGATTCTTGCAATTTGAAGAAGGTCTGGGAGGTGGTGATACAAGCACTACACAGGTCAGTCGACCTAGAAGAAGCTGGCTACTTCACATCTATTGATTAAGGTAAGAAATATTGCAGCCACGCATTTAGCTTTTCGTCATTGGTTTTCTCTGATCAAATCCTCTTGTTGCTAATGACTGATGTCTGATTCAGATGCCTTGTGATGCTTTTAGTCTGAGTTTCCTATAACATATGCATACAGGATTTTACTGTATACAGTAATGAAATGCTGACTTGGTTGGGCTGTGGACCACTGGTAAGCTGGGCAGAGTCTACCACAATTAGCCCAGGTTTGATTCTCAAAGCATTCTTGTATGGGCTCTACCTGAGAATCCCCAAAGTGACATATCTCAGAATTTAGATCCCACTCCAGCGAAAAATGAGTGATTTCTTTTAGAAAATGTATGTAAAATGTTGCCATCTGACAAATGCCACCCTCTTATGACTAGAGATCATCCCAACCATATGTGCTCAACTCAAATATCAATAAGCACCCTGCAATCCATTTTCTAATTACCTTTGGCTTTTCCTTTTTATTTGCCAATCTTTCTTAAATTGGAGGGACTTTTTCCTTTGTGTAACTTAGGTTGCTTAGACTTCTCCTGACAATGTTAAAGACTCAACAGTTGACCTTTCTATCTATGGCCCCCGCTTGCTTCTAATATCTTCTACTCTGCATGTGGCTTGCACTATGATAGGTTGTTTTGTCAAGATCAATTTCCTTCTTGGAATATACATCCATTTGAGACCTGGAGGTTTGTCTTGCTCAGATTTACTTGTTAACAGTTGATTGACACTTTGAACTCAAAGCAATAACATTGAATGTGCAGATTTCTAGCTTCCTTGTTGCTTGATAAACTAGTAAAATTAGATTGGATAGACAACATCTATTATATTTTCCCCCTTTCTATGTTTCTTTCTGCTTAAGTAATTGTCTCCAGGGGGTTCTTCAAAGGAGTTTCATCATCATCTTTGCTGTTTGTTTTATGATATTCTGGGAGTTCCTGTCTCAAGCTGTTTACTGAGATTCTAGCTTGTTTCCAGGGTCTTTGATACTGACTTCACTCTGGACTCTATTTTTTACACCAAAGGTTGGTTCTTCATATTGGAGGAACCATGGATAGACTTTGAAGCTCTCAATTAGCAAAGCTTAAAATATTTCCTATCAAATCAAGGGTACAGTTCCTCACGTCAAAGGATTAGTGCCATTGCAAAATTCTGCAAATCCTTCAGCAAGTAGTTCTATTTCTGGCAGGATCTGAAATGCGGGGCATTACTATGGTGAAGGAATGACACGCTGAATTCAGAGAAACCTGTTTAGTTGAAGAGCATACCTTCCTGTCAAATTCGATCGTTTGATATCATCAACAAGACTCACTAAAAGTCTGCAAGATGAAGAAGAGTGGAGATGGAAAGTCCCATTCTTGGTGGTGGGACAGTCATATCAGTCCCAAAAATTCAAGATGGCTGGAAGAAAATTTGGAAGGTATGCATTCTGGTTTTGCCTGGGAGTTTTGGTTGATTTGTGCAATTACAGCTGCATTTTCTATATTTTCTGTTTTCTTGTCAGTCTGCCAAGTTCATGTTAATTGAATTGATACATGAAACATTTTGTTTTTACAGGCATGGATAAACATGTGAAGACAATGCTGAAACTGATTGAAGAAGATGCAGATTCATTTGCCAAGAAGGCAGAGATGTATTACAAGAAAAGGCCCGAACTTCTCAACCAAGTTGAAGAATTCTATAGAATGTATCGTTCATTGGCAGAGCGCTATGATCACCTCACAGGCGAGCTTAGAAAAAATATTCCAACTGATCTCAAAAAGCACTATGGTCTAGACGATGATTCACCTGCAGGTTCTCAACATAGCACAAAAATGGAAAACAGACGGAGAGCAGCTGGGTTTGATTTCTTCCTTGGTTCAAGAAACACGGATGGTTCTAAAAAAGGTGATGGCAATAGTGATGATAGTTCAATTAGCATTTCAGATGAAGAATCTGAAAAATCATCAAAGCCTCACCTTGACCTTCAAATGTTAAAGGAGGAGAATGAAAGACTTAGAACTGAGTTTGAGAAAGTCCAAGAAGAGTATGACATTCTTCAACAGAAGACCAGGGAGTTGCAAGATGGCATCCTGCACCTTAAAGAAGGAAATGAGATCCCAAGCAAGGAAGCGGCAGGTAAGTCAGATAACATAGTGAAGCTACAAGAGCAGATTGTTGGGTTGCAAACTAGAAATAGTGAGCTGGAATCTCAGATTAAGTCAATGGCTGTGCAAGTAGAGCAATCTGGAAGAAGCAATGACATCTTGCAAAAAGGAAATGATCAATTGGCAGTGGGATTGCAAGGTTCAGGCAAAATGGCCCATGAGCTTGAAATGGAGATTCAAGATCTGCAGAAAAATTTGCATAGCACACAGGAAGAGAATGATGCTCTAAGACTTGAATTTCAAAGGTGTCACCAGGACTATGAAATGTCTGAAACCAGAATTAGGGAAATGGAAACTGATACTTCAGCTCAGAAGAGGCAAATTCACACACTAGAAGTTGAGATTGACAATATGAAACACAAGCTGTCAGAGATGCAGGAAGAGAATAATGTATTGCATCTGCAGAATGAAACAGGCAATCAGAAGTTATGTCACGCCGAGTCAGAGATCAAGCATTTTCAAGAAGAAAATGAGAGTCTTATGAAAGAAAATTCTGTAAAAACCCTCGATGTCAATGACCTTGAGCTGCTAATTTCTAACTTGTTAAAGGAGAAAGAACAGCTTGGAGCAGAATTGTCACTGAAAGCCAGCATGCTGGGAGGAATGGAGGAAAATTTGAATAATTTGAGGGAGCAAAACCAAATGCTGTCTGTAAAGCTAGATGCTTCACAGGAGCAGAATGTTCAGATTGAAACCCTGAAAGAATCAATCTTTGGCTTGCAGGACCAGAACAAAACATTGTCAGATCAGTTGCTGGAGTCCAGAAAGAAAAATAGCTTGCTTGAAACAAGGTTGAGCAAACTTGAAGAAGAGAATAGTCAGTTGCAAAGTGAACTTGAAAATTTAAGAGCAGTTCTGCAAAAGTGGGAACATGAGGCACATGTTTTGATCACTGAAAATGATGCACTTGAAAACAATATTATTTCAGGTAAGGAGCAATTGCATTTTCTGAAGTCAACATGTCACCTTTTAAATGACAATGCAGAGCGACTTACAGCACTGGAAACTGAACCAATGCAGCAGAAGAGTTTCCATGAGCACGTTCTTGAACTTCAGCAGCTTATCCTTCATGTAAAGGAGAAGCATACGCATCTCAAAACCAAATTTCACAAAGAAGTTGAAGAAGGTAAAAAACTCAAAGCAGAATTGGAAAAGCTGCATAATGAACTCGTTTCCTCTAGTGCTGAAAATAATTCTCTCAAACTTGAGATATCAAGCAAAGAAGAATTACTGAAGAAACTAGCTGGAGATGATGCTTACTTACAGGAAGAGAATGTAACACTTAAAAGAGACAGTACTGACACAGTTGATCATGTCCAAAAATTGAAAGAAGAATGCAGAAAACTCAGAATAAATATACAGCAAACGGCTCAAGTGAAAGAGGAAGAAAATCTTGTGTTGCGGAACTCTCTCAAAACCCTGCAGCAAGACAATGAAAAGTTGAAAGATGACCTTCAAAACGCCTGCAAAGAAAGTGAAGATCTTGCAGGAAAGATTTCAGTCATCAAAGAAGAGCTTTTACAGCTCCAGGAGAAAAACACGAGTTTAGAAGAACAAATTGCATCCAGCGATGCCATTATAAAAAGCCTAAAAGATAGAGCACATATGTTACATATCAAAAGTGAAAAGCTTGAGGGTGAGATGGCACATATTTATATTCAGAAAGGTGAGCTGCCACGCAAAATGGATGAAATTGGCAACGAAGAACTTTCCCATGTTCTGTCAGAGACAAATCATCTTAAAGTTGGAGTCCAGTTGAAAGCTGAGCAGACTCTGGAGATTGAGAAACTGCGGACTGAGATGATGAACTTGGATGAAAAAAATAAACTATTGCTTGATGAGTCTTCCAAACAAATTAATGAGAAAAATGAACTCTTGCAAGATGTGAATCGATTGAGCAAAGAAAAAGATGACCTTCAGCAGGCGACACTAGCAAGGAAGCAAAGCATGAAAAGTATGGAGTTCACAATAGGCTGCCTCCTGATCCATACGTTCATCAGAATTATTCACGGTTAGATCTACTGTTCGCACTGATGCAATTCTTAGGTATTTGTAATAACATCCTGGAAAAAATTTCTGATCGTAGAAATTGGTGTAGGCAATGTCAAATGTGCATAAACCCATTGTTGCCAAAAATTCCTAATTGCCAATGACAAAGATTTCCATATTTTTTAAAATAAAAGAATGGAAGCTCTTAGTCCAGATTCCCGATATTGTCTTTCAGGAACTTTTGCCCCAAATGAAAGCATTCTCTGTTAGCTCAGAATCCGAGGATGAAGTTTACTTCCTTTGGCCTTCATCAGGTTTTCAAAATGACTGTGAAGAACATATCTCATTGTTCTTACCCTGAAACCTCAGAAATAACACCGAAGTGTCAGGGAAGTAGTCTTTGTTCATAAGATGCGTAGAATTTGTTTGTGAATTAGTAATCTCAGTTTCAGTACTGCAATATGCACTCTCTATTTGGCTTGCCATTACAATTTTTTTCAAAGCAGAAAACCCCTTCATCACTCAGGGCTACAAAAAATTGGTAAATACAAATCATATTTACCAAATTTAAACTTCCAAAATTGCTTAACTGGAAAAAAAATTGATCACACAAAATTGGAAACGATGGGAGTTTATCCTACTCCTTTTAGAATAGATAAATCTCGCATTGTAATATAATTCAGCGAAACGGTATTTTGTGTATATAGGTTTGCATTAAATCCATGCTTAATTTAAGCTTAGCCATTTTTTAAAACCCTTTCCAAACAGATTTGGGAGCAAGGGCCCGGTTAAGAATGGGCTGGACAGGGTCTTTTCTTCAACAAAAGAGACAGGGTGGGCAAAGCTTAGCATACAATAAATACGATATCCTGATGGACGGAAAGGTCAAAGGTCACTGTTCAGAAAGCCTGAGGAGAGGTCGGAAATCTTGAGGAAGCGGTAAGGAAATAACTTATAAGCCCTGAACCTATCAATTAATGGCTAACAAACAGATTTAAGCGATTCAACTGAAATGAGCCTTGACCTAAAAAAAGATAGTCGATGACTATGAGTCACATTAATCTCCATAGCTCCAACAATCCTCTCGGGTGGGCTGATGTGGACACCCAGAGCCCGGATCCACAATGGATTCAACGAGTGGGGGAACTAGGGGAACTAGCGTTTTCAGATGGAAACTCAAAGTCTAATTCACTTGCAAAATGGCATTTAAACTAACATTTTGTGTAGGCCTCCTTTCTTGCGAACCAAAATTTTCGGGTAGTTGACTTGGGATTAGCTAGATAGTATGAAGATATTTTTTAACACTATATGGACAACAATTATAAATCAAAATAGGGTTATTAAAATAATGGTTAAATGAATTGAACATTATTTAAAAGTGGGAATAAATAAATGAGACACCAAAAATATCTTATGTCAATTTAAAATTTTGGAAACTGATGTATGTATTGATTAAGTTGGTTGTCATTGATGTCAATCTTTGAAGAAAGCCCCGCAGTACAAATGTTTGGGTAATGGACCCAAGATTGTTTGATGTAAGATGAGTCATTATTGTTTTGTCATGGTTGATAAGAAGTAAAGATGGATGAACTCCAAAGTGGTTCCCTTATGGTGAAAGCCCTCACGGGAAGACGCTTTGCGGAGTAAGAGAACCCATGCTTAATTGTGGAATAATGAGATCCTAGATGGATAGTGCTTGTCATTTCATTTCCGGTTGTATGTGGAACGTCACATAACTCCCCACGGTTAGAGAGTTATGGC
>CBVK0103191163.1:0-12133 GCA_900067695.1 Picea abies | reverse complement strand
TCAATAATAAATTTAATGGATAAATTAGAAGTGGGTTAATCCTAAAATAAAGAAAGTGGGGCCAAGTGATCTAGAAGATGTTTTTAAGGAAGCAACTTGGAGAGTATAAATAAGAGACAAGTCTCTCTCATTTTAAACACACTTGAACATATTGAATATCTATAGGTGTCTGAGGTAACCAAGGATATCTAAGTTGAAATTCTGAGGGAATGTGAAGAAAAGAAGGTCGAAATGTAAGAAAGGATAAATTCTTTTGATGGTGCTTTGTAAGGTATGTTATTTATAGGTCATCTTATCATTTTCGCTATAACTTTTTTTCTATAATGATTCAGACCGTTGAATTGCTATACCATTGAGAAAACATATCCAAGTATCTGTGGTAAAAATTAAGCTTGTGGGTCATTGTATTTTTGGAGTTACACTACGTGGAAAATAAGGTTTGTGGCTAGTCCCGAAACTAGTCAAAAACAAGTGTTTCAGGTAAAAACGTCATAACTTTTTTCATAACACATCCAAATTCAGTGAAATCAAATTTGTTGGTTAAGGTACAGTTTGTAGTATTGTGTGTAACAGTTTCAGATCAATTCAACAAATATTTTGTGTGGGGCACGCTCTACAAGGTCTCTCTCTAGAATAAGTTAGAATTCAACAACATATGTCATTTTTGCTATAACTCATTTTCTGAGAGGTTCCAAGTAGTGACACCTGGAGGAATTTCATAAAACACATTGAAGAACATTGTGTATCAATTTCGGATCTTTATACATTACAGGTACAAAGTTACGATTACTTCAAGTTAGGGTTGTTGACTAATCCAAAACTAGACATGTGAGACTAAAGAAAAGTTTGATGAAAATGCTAGTCTCTTGTTGTTGAAGTTAAAAAAGATTTGCAGGAATGTGCTTATATACACCAGGTCTATTACAGAGCTATAAATCAGATTTGGATGATGAAATTGATGAGGGCTTTTGGTTGAGTGCATGTTGAATACATGGTTGAGACAAGTAGTTGATGAGTTGGCACATACACGAGGTGTATAGTTGATGATGTTGGTACATATTGATGAGTCATAGTTGATAAGTAGTTGACACATGATTGGTACATACTTGGTACATGGTTGGATGTACTTGTTTATGGTATAGGTTGATTACAGGTTATTTGGTATATGTTGGTGCATGGTTGATATACTTGTTTATGGTACAGGTTGAGGTACAAGTTGATGCATGGTTGATGCATGGTTCAGATTTATTGGTACAAGTTTACAATGGTATATCTCACAGTGACAGGTTGATAGTGGTTCCATCATTCTACTTCTACTTCTACTTTAGGGTGGCAGGATGGGGCAAGGACAGGTGGTTGTAGCCGGAGAACATAGGGGGTTGTAGCCTTCTTCTGGTTGTAACCAAAGAATTGGAGAGTTGCAGCTTCCCTAAGGTTGTAGCCTGAGAAACTAAGGGGTTGGAGCCTCCTTCCAGTTGCAGCTGGAAAACAAAGGAAGTTGGTGCTTCCAATGAATGTAATTCTTCAAAACATATAAGAAAAAACATTTCGTGGTTTTCTTCCGATTTGGGTTTCCACGTAAAACACTGGTGTACTGTGTATGTGTGTTATAACCCTAAATTGCACCATACATGTTTCCTGGCATCAGACCATCTCAGATCCCTTCTTTGCCAAAGCACCGTTGAACAACTCTTTAAAAAAAACCTCTTTTATAAGGGCCCACATGCCCTACTCCATTACTGCACGCGTGTACACGCTAGCTGACCTAAAACAGCCCGCGTGGACCGACAAAAGCACGAAAAAATGAAAGCTTCCGGCGGAACACACAATTCTGGGTGAGTTAACTGAAACTCCCGGCCATGCATGGCCGAGGGTTCGTCCAAATACCTAACTTCTTCTAGCCTATAAAAGAAGGGCTAGGGGTTCCATTTGGAGAAGGGAAAAAATAACAAAGAAACTCTGCCCATTTGCATATTCCCATTGTCCCAACCCTTTAGCCATCCTTGTGCCAGAAGAGATACTAAGCAAAGAAGCTGGAGGACAGTTGAAGAGGAGCCTAGGATCAGGTTCGCGGAGCGGTGGCCGATCTTGACTTTTTGTAAGTTGATTCATTTAAAGTAATAAAGAAAATGCTTTTCCCGTCCCAATTCATGAGTTATTCATAGTTTGTTAAGTACATGTTTGAATCTCTAACCCGTTAGTCTATAGGTAAGATGTATGTGTAGTTGTTGCTTGTCTTGTATGCAGGTCAGCTTTGGAAGGAAAACGACGAACAAGTAATCAAATGCGACAAGGGATCAACATCGAATGCCTGGAACAAGGTAGGTTGATCTGGCCATGTATTTACTAAAAGGAAATGAAATTTAAGTCTGGGGATGAAGGCAGAAAGTTGATTTTTTCTTGGTCATATTTGCATGCAAAGTATAACCCTATTTGCTAGTCCGTAAGGAGATTTCCCTTACAACAGAATTGGCAACCATATTGGGGAAGTCTCTAGGGTTCCTAGGAATTTTATTTGTTTTTGGGTAGTTTAAAAGACTGGTTTTTCTTGCCTGTTTTTTTTTTTAGTTTCTGCAAAGTCTGAGCTAGCAGAAAGTCTGGTTTACCACACTAGCTTTCTCTGTTATTTGCTTGACTATGTTTGTCGGGACCCACAGAGGTACACGCGACCTGCATAAGATCTGCACACGTGTACCCGCGCCCTACTCTCTTACAACCCGCGTGCGAACGCTAGCTGAAGAAGTAGCAGTAGCGTGTAGAGTCTAGAGAATTTTTGAGGCAGTCATCCTCTTCCCTGTCAGAATCAGACATTCTCAGGGTTTTTTTGGAATTCTTTCTAAGTCTTGGTTGTTTGCAGTCTTGTCTTAGATTGGTTTGTTTTATAAATTTTTTCTTTACATTGTTTGTTTTTTCTGTTAAAAAGAGTGTCCAAGCCTTCAAGGGATCCTGGATATCAATATCAGTGGTCTCTGCCTGGTTTGGGTTGTTTGTTTTTATTTTTTCTCAGAGTTTAGAGATACACGCGGTCTGTACAAGGTCAGCCCGTGTGTACATGCCCTCTGTCTCTATATAGCTCGCGTTCACACGCTTGCTGTTGGATTATCAGTGGCGTGTTTGTACATGATAGTTTTTGTTGAGGGTAAGGTAGTCATCCTTTCCCTTGATGACAATTATACCTCCCAGGTGTTTGAATCTCTGTTTTAGCAGTCAGTAGCTTAGGATCAATCTTACCCTTAGCTTGTTTTTTCTCATTTAAAAGTTTGTCATAAAAAAATATTTTTTAGGATTTTTAGACAAGTGTGAGAGTAATTTTTTAAGTCCCTAGTGTGTAATTTGTTGAAGTGATTATTTGCGATCTACGATTAGGCCAAAATTGTTTTTTCTTGGTTTTTCCTTTTTGCTTTATCAACATTTAAATAAAAAAAAAATCTTTCATTTTCTTGTTTGGTTGAAGAGTGTGTTTCTGCATTATTAGCCAGAGAAAAGTCGTTTATTTCATAAGTTTTTGCAGTTTACTTAAATCATAAGTAGTTTGTAGTCAAGTGATTTTTTTTTTGAGTTTGCTGTTCAAAATCTTAGAAAATTAAAAAAATATTTATTTTGAAAAGTTGTTGAAATTTTGCATTAAGTAAAATTTTTTGTTTCCAATTTTTTTATTCATTTTTTCTTTCGTCTTTTAGACATTATCAGTTTCACTTTCATACCCCTTGACATAAGACAAATCCATAAAATTAACGCTAAATCTAAAATTTACTAGACTTTTATGTTTGTAGGGTTCACCAACTAGTTCAAGATTAGGGCCTTGGATTATGTTGGAGAGGAAACTCTTTAAGACCATTTAAAATCAAACATTGGAGTCTGAGTTAGGGAGTGTCTAAGTCCAGTATCGTGAAAGTTATCCGGGACCCCTCTCTAACACAGGGGATAAATACGAGGTCGCGTGCGAAAAGATAGCGGAGACAACCCTTCCAAAGCTGGACCAATCGTAGTGGATAACACACATAGAGGGCTTGTTTTGAGATTTCGTCGATTGCATTTGCCACAGGGCTTCGTGGGTCTTGAATCTGTTCGAGGTCCTCAGTTGTCTTCCGGACCACTTGTTTCAGGTTTCGGGCTCGATACCCTACTCATTGTGGTCTACTCGACTTTCGATTGTACCTGCCCGGTGACTATTCGCGCGTTGGCAATCTAGTTGCCTATCTTTTTTAGGGACATACACAGGTAACTGCGGGGGTATACCGCAGTACCTAGGACAGACATCGGGCCACACTTTGCAGAGTATACCCGGAGGGTGCTTCCGTGTTCGAGTTGCACTTGCACTGGTAAGTTTCTCTAGTGTTGGTTGTTGTAACTGTTCTTCCAATTAATTTAGTGTTTGCCTATCTTATTTTCTAGGGATTTTTTTAGTGTGTGTTACTTTTGAACATTTAGACTACCTTAGAGTGTATTTGATTTTCTCACACAGTGGAGGATCACGAGCTTCGCCGGTCACGAAGGCTTCTTGGCCTGTTGCAGGTTACACTTGAGCCACCTCCGCCACCATTAAGGCGAAAGCTAGACCAACAAGGGTCTTTTGAAGCGACCGAGTTACAAGCAATTGTGCCCGACCAACATCCGGAGGAATCGACCATTTTGGACTTTGAAGCGAATGCTCTTGGCCCGGTTGAAATGCCAACCACTGATTTCTTGGCACCTTTCATCGTACCAATCCAATTTTACAAACGCTAGACAGTGTTGCATACAGCAATGGAAACAAATGCTGTTACCCCTTCTGGGAATTCTTCAATTCCCACTATGGTTGTCAACACAGGAGAGTTTTCACCTCCTAACCCACCGTCATAAGTCCAAGCCACCATGGTCTCGACCGCTTCTACATCGCACAGTGGTCTAATCTCGTCTTTGGCGGCGGCCACAACCCCTTTCACACCAAGTGCGATAGGCCCTTCGTTCTCATACGAGATGCCTAGTTTGGGTACAAGTCCTGTACTTTCCTACTCCCCTTTACAGAATTCAGGTCTAGGGGCAGAGAGCTCTAATGCTCCTCTGCAAGGTCACATGGGGTGCACTCCTGCTCCTTTTAACGCTTTCCCTTACGGAGGAGGTCATATCCCTCCTTCGTCCCCTTCACTCGGTGGCTCGCATTAGCAATCTGCTGGGCAACCTACATACGATAGTTTATTTGGAGCGGGGAGTCAATGACCACCTTCGCATAACATGCTGGTAGGTTCAACACCATTTTCTTTGGCCGAAACGTTTGGTAACAACGCCTTCTCGTCAGTCGCCTTCCCGACTGGGGGCAATCCCAATTTTGGACAATCTATTCCTGTGCAGGGTACTATTCCTGCACGGGGTACTATTCCTTCACAGGGGGCAAACCCAAGAACTTCTTTCGCATCAGGGCCTTGGAATTCTTGGCAGGGATTCGTTCCCTCATCTGGAATGTCGATCTGGGGTAATTCTTTCCACAATCAATGGAACCCCGGACAAACTACTATTCCTATCCCCACGGGACCGATGTGGGGCAACCCTTCCTAGAGTCCTTCGAATATAATGCATGCCCAACCATCTGTGTCCTATTTGAGAAATCAGCCGATGATGTCTCCACATATGGAAAATCCATACGTTGGCCAGGGCCATGGTTTCTACCAGAATCCAGGCCAGCAGCCAAACTTTTCCTGGCAACCTGGTGCCAGTCAAATTCCAAGCCCCTTTTTCCCAAGTTATCACCAACAACCCGAACTACCCTTCCTAGTGACTTTGCAATTGCCAGATTTGACAAGGTTGTTGAATGATCCTATTTGTCACGATCCGCATTGGCCTCCTATGCCAACGAAGTTGCCTTCGGACATTCCAAAGTTCGAAGCCAAGCCTAATGAAGATCCAGAAGATCATGTGACTACCTTCCACCTTTGGTGCTCATCTAACTCGTTGAGAGATGACTCCGTACAATTGCGATTGTTTCAACGTACTCTCATTGGGAGTGCCACGAAATGGTACATTGAGCTTGATCGCTCAAGATACTCTTCCTTCGGTGAGCTGACAATGGCTTTCCTAAACCATTTCCAGTTATCTGTGAGATACGACGCTGGCACAGAGTTGCTGGCCAATTTCAAACAGACGATAGCGGACCATATCTCTGATCACATCCGAGAATGGAGATGTCGGAAGAGTTTAATTAAGGTGCCAGTTCCACCAGCATTCCTGCTTGAGTGGTTCCTTAAGTCTTTGGTCCCGCAGTTATCCAAAGACGTCACAACGTCGGGAGTATTCTCCGAAGAAGATGCCATCATGAGAGCTCAACAATTTGAGCTCATATATTCTCAGTCCGATTTATTATACATCTTGCCAGATGCGCCACACTTAATACTGGATAAAACTAGACAAAGAGCTGGACCACATGCCGATGGTATTGTTGGTTCAGCACAAACAAAGGCCGCTGAGCAATTGACGAAGCAGTTGCAACAGTTATCGATGCAACACATAGCGGCCAACCAAGCTACTACTTTGGCTGCTCCCCCTACCAAAACGTCAGAGGTACACACAGTGCAATCGATTAACCCAAAGGCCACCCAACAGCTTGAAGGAAAGAAAAAACAACGAAAGAAGGGTAAGGGGGATAAAAAACCTACCGATAATGCTGGCGGGGACAACAATGAAAAACGAAAGGCGAGGTATCCATGCAACTTGTGCGCGGAAGACCACCCGACCCATCTCTGTCCTCGACTTGCAGAGGGCCAAAAGTTTGTAATGCAGCAACAACAGGCTGTGTTGACCAATCCATTTCAACATGGGCAAAATCTAACCCAAGCCTTTGCAAGCACGAAAGGGGGCAACCAAGAGCCCTCTCCGCCTGCGAACAACCCCGCATCCGCGAACGTATTTATGGTGAGGGGTGATGCTTTTATATCGACTAGAGCGTATGACTATAGTAAACCAAACACTTCTGAGAAGGGAAAAGAAGCTGAACTCCCATTTCTTCCTCTACAGATTGAGAAGACGTTGGGCGAAACAATGACACGCATTCCCAAAGGTGCATTTAAAAAAGTTTCTCATAATCCAAATGCAAGGGCCACCCAGAACTACTCGGTGGTGAAAGATTTATCACAAACCCCTTGTGCGATGTCTGCTTTGGAGTTCCTCCAAAGCTGCCCTACCCAGATGAAAGCCTTGTTAACCTCTTTAGGATCCACCGAGACTTGTAATCCAGGTACAATCATGCTGGATACAACCGTCTTAAAAGCTCGTCTACCTTACCATGTAGTGTTTCAGATAGTAGTGGTTTATCCCACGAAAACTCTTACTCGAAATATCTTCCGCACAGTAGTTGATGAGGGTGCCTCGACATGTGTTATGTCGTTGGCATGTTGGAAAGCCATTGGCCAACCCGTTTTGTCTCCATCACCTACTCTCCTCACCACTTTCGACGGTCGTTCGTTCTGACCACATGGTATCGTCCCTTCTTTCCCCATGCAGTTAGGAGGGAAGACTGCGTGTGTAGAAGTAGAGGTAGTTGATGCTCCCCTCGACTATAACCTCTTGTTAGGAAGGAGTTGAACTTATGCCATGCAAGCGGTGGTTGCTACAGTTTTCCGGGTCTTGTTGTTTCCACACGAAGGCCGGATAGTGACCATCAATCAATTGTCCTTCTCCAGACCTGACCCTGCTTTGGGGGCATCCACGGTCCCGATGATTGATAATCCTCAACCAGGTGTCGTCAACCTAGGGGTTGGTTTGTGCCCATCTTTGATGGGTACCTTCGATCACCCGCCCCCTCAAGGTGATATCAAGTTTATATCAAATCACCATAAGGTTGAGATTTTTCAAGTTTCGTCGTTCCGCATGACTTACTTCGACGATCCGTGGACACTTCCTTCCCCATCGGCCACAATGGATGGGACAGGACACCCGGACATGTCCATGCCCTTATCCGCAACTGAAGTAGTGTACTCTTTAGTCCAACAAACTTTAGCCCACACTGATCTAGCTCTTGCAGAAGAGTTAGATCCACTTCTAGAGCTTGTTTGGGCTCAGGGTTCTCTCACTCACACCGATTCATTGGACTTAGTCTTGCCCTCTGATGAAGCAATAATTGAAACAATGACTAGTCCGGATAAACCTTGGGAAGATTTTCATCACAGATCATACTTCCTCCCAGAGTTAAGCCGAATTGCAGCGGGAGAATTCATCGTGACTATGACGGGAGATCGGTCTTGTCCTATTAATCTCTTAGCTACACACGAGGTTTATGTTGAGGGTAATATGACAACTATCGCTGAAACCTTACCGATCAATATCTCCCAAAACTCGGGCGTTGTGGAGAATGTCTTTGTCGGAGAGGACTGCTACCCCGAAGAGATTCAAATCTACATAGATCTTTTCAAAGAATTCCGTGACGTTTTTGCCTGGTCTTATGAGGAAATGCCAGGCATCGATCCAAAAATAGTTGAACATGAAATCACAACGTATCCTGATGCCAAGTCAGTTCGGAAGAAACTTCGTCCAGTTAATCCTAAGAAAGCAACAACCATTAAGGTTGAGGTTGAGAAATTACTAAAAGCTGGGTTTATTTATCCTATCCATTTGACCCAATGGGTGTCCAACCCCGTACCGGTCAATAAAAAACAAGGCACAATTCATGTATGTACCAACTTCCGTGATTTGAACAAGGCATGTCCCAAAGATAATTTTTCAACACCTTTCATCGACCAAATCATTGATGAATGTGTGGGTTGCGAAGCCTTTTCTTTCATGGATGGTTTTTCGGGATATAATCAAATCGAAATCAAACCCGAAGACCAACACAAAACGACATTCATCTGCCCATGGGGTACATTCGCATATCGTAAAATGCCTTTTGGTCTCAAAAATGCTGGAGCCACCTTTTAGCGGGCCATGTCTTTTGCTTTCCATGACCTCAAGCATATAGTCAAGGCCTATCGAGATGATTTAGCATCGCGATCTTGCAAGAGAACGGATCATCCCACACACCTTTGACTTATTTTCGAATGTTGTCGCTACTTTCAGATTCGCCTGAATCCAAATAAGTGCAGCTTTTGCGTAACGTCAGGACGATTTTTAGGTTTCATAGTGTCAACAACAGGGATCATGGTTGATCCTCTAAAGGTTGAGGCAATAATTCAATTGCCCCCCCACGTACAATCCTTCAACTTCAGAGTCTACAAGGCAAGGCGAACTTTTTATGACGCTTCATCGCCAACTATGCCGAGATCACCAAGGGATTTATGTGCTTACTAAAGAAAGACGTTCCCTTTTACTGGGACGATGCGGCTCAACGCTCTTTCGACGCATTGAAACATGCCCTCACAACTGCCCCTCTGCTCCGGCCACCTAACTATAACAATGATTTCTTATTATATCTAGCTGCAGTAGAATCAACCATTGTCATGGTTTTAGTTCAGGGAGATGACTTGTTCTCAGAATACGTGATCTATTACCTGAGCTGAGGCCTCGTAGGACTGGAACTTAATTATTCTCACATCGAAAAACTTGCGTTGACAGTAGTTCATGCTGTTCAACGGTTTCATCATTATGTTCTATTTCACAAGACCACCATCATTGCGGTCGTGAATCCATTCCAGTACATGTTGACACGACAGGTAATAGGCGAAAAAATCAGTAGATGGATAGTCATCCTCCAAGAGTTTGACTTAGACTTCGTTTCAACAAAGTCCAAAAAGTCACTGGTCTTCGCAAAACTTATTTCGGAACTTCCGGTTGAGTCAAGTGACGTTGTGCCTGAAGAATCATCTATCCGGGGAGATATGTTTTTTATCACATCTTCAGATCCCTGGTATGGAGATATACTTATCTATCTCCAGACTTTGAAGTGCCCCACCACTGCTTCTCACGATGAGCGTCGACGCATAAGCCATTAGGTTAAGAATTATCTCATAATCGATGATACGTTGTATCAGAGAGGTGTAGACTGCATCCTACACTGATGTCTCACTCATGAGGAAGCATTTATCGTGTTTAACGATTTCCATACTAGAGCTTGTGGCGGTCATTTGTCTGGGTTGGCAACAATCCAAAAGATTCTACGAGCAGGTTACTTCTGGCTAACATTTATCAAAGATTATATCGAATCGGTCAAGAAGTGCCATCTGTGCCAAATCTTCTCTCGAAAGATGAGGGCACATCCCGCTCCCATGTTTCATGTCATCGCAGTTGGTCCCTTCACCAAGTGGGGGATTGATTACACTACTTGCAACCCTCCTTCAGCAAGGGGGCACTGCTATATCATCGTAGTTGTAGACTACTTCACAAAGTGGGTCGAAGCTATGCCAACGCTTAAAGATAATGGAGAGACTGCAACTCTCTTTTTATTCAATCAGATAATATCAAGGTTTGACGTCCCGAGGGAGATTGTCACTGACCATGGCAGTCACTTTCAGAACCAGATGATGACCGAGTTAACATCAAAGCTGTAAGAATTTTTCAGACCCCAACTCAGTTTCAGTCTCGCTGATTTTTCAACCAAAGTTAAATGCCGAAACTCCAGTTTCAGCACTGTTTTAGCATATGTCACAGCTGTGTTTCAACATATGTCTCAACACTATTTCAACATATCTCACAGCAGTGTTTCAGCATATGTTACACCACTATTTCATCATATGTCTCAGTATTGTTTCAACATATGTTACAACAGTGTTTCAACATATAAAAACTTAACAGAAAATAAACTTTCAGAACTGAAACATGAGGATTCTGAACATCGTTTTCAACGCAGAAATAAAATATCAGCAATATGCAAAACTCAAAAAATATAGACACAAAGATTTTCGGTCTAACTTCGACCCTGGAAAAACCCACAAGGGGAAAACCAGTGAGAGAGGGATTTTATTATTTATGAGCTTCTGAGAAATTTCTTTTACAACATATTCATCTTCAGAAATTTACACAAACTTATCTGGACTTTTTTTCATTAAAATCCTTTTGAACAGTCCTGGAAAATGCTCCTCGATTTCTGTCCCAGAAATCCATACAACTATATGACTGTCCCAACAATTAATGCTGTACGGACTGTCCCAAAATTTGTGCCAAAACTCTGTTAAGACTGTACGAAAAACCCAGCATCAACAACTCCTTGTAAATCGTGTTGTACGGCCCCCAAGATTCGTGCCAAACTATACAGACTGTACGGAAATACACTCAGAAATATATTACAGCAGTTACCTCAATTTCTGTACCAACAAATGTTGTACGACAGCCTTGGAATGCATGCCAATACCCTCAGAAATTGCAGCTGCTGTCCTCCTCGATTTATGTGCACATTAAATGTTGTACGACCTCCACAAATCCATATGGTACGACCTGTTCTTCCTTGTTGTCTGCTGCCTTGAAATCCATACTTCTCTTTGCCTTGGGATACGTGCTCTCCTTCAGCAAATGCTGTCTCTTTTCTCAGCTCGACCTCTCTCTTGCTCTTGGCATCTCACCAAATATCTGACCTTGGCATCTCACTAAAGGTCCCTTCTCTTGGCATCTCACCAAGAGTCTCTTGATCTTGGCATCTCACCAAAGATCCTCTCCTTGGTCTCTCACCAAGTGACTTCCTCTCTTGCTCTCTCTTGTTCTCTCAACAAGAATGCTTCAACTACCCAAGAATGGGTGCACCCTCTTACCCAAGTCGACCTCATGAGGGAAGGCGTGGGGTTTTCTAATCTAACGGTTGAGATTAGATTAGATGGGTGGATGAGATTTGATGTCTCTTCACTCACCCTCACTTTAATCATAAAGTCACCTTTTAATTTGCATCTCACAAATTAAATGACTAGGACCCACATTCGGCACTTCCTCCCCCTTAGGCGCCTAGGGAAGAGAAACACTTGCCTTGGTACTTTATTTTAATTAAAAATTTAACACTCCCTCATACCAAGGAAAGTGTTACTCAACACTCCAAGCTTGTCCCTGAAAAATACAAACTTGCCCCTGTTCAATGACTTCTTCAGTGTACACACATGAGACTCTCTCCCATGCACCTCAGGCTTCTTCCAAGAGAAAGCCTCCTCAGGAGTCATGCTCCCCACTGCTCTGTGAGGACTCCTGTTCTGCAGATAAATTGCAGTGTAGCATGCCTCAGCCCATAGAAATAGTGGCAGCCCCTGATCAT
>CBVK0103191099.1:0-10376 GCA_900067695.1 Picea abies | reverse complement strand
ACCTCAAACTCAACATGAGAGAGGAGGAAGCTCATAGAGAGGGCAGTATGATGATATAAATACTTTTCCTTGAGCTAGAGGAAGAGGAAGAGGTAGAGGCGGTGAAGTAAAATGCTTTGTCTGTGGAAAAGTTGGACATAAATCCTATGAGTGTCCAGATAAGAAGAAAGATGGTGGTGAAACTCACATTGTCGAAGCTCAAGGACAGAATGTTGAGGCAGAAGACACTGAGGACAGAAGATGTTTGATGATGAGGAAAGTTCTCTTGAAGCCAGAGAAGGAAGCAGAGAACCCATCCCAAAGAAACAATATGTTTCGGACTGTTTGCAATACCAAGGATAGGGTATGCAAATTCATAGTGGACAACGGTAGCATAGACAATCTCATATCTACAGAGATGGTAGAAAAGCTGGAGCTGGAGACTGTTGTACATCTAAGCCCATACAGAGTTTCGTGGGTACAAAAAGGACATCAGGTAAATGTCACTAAACAGTGTTTAGTTTAATTTAAAATAGGAGGATATAAGGATGAAATATTATGTGATGTCATTCCCATGGATGTTTGTCATCTATTGTTGGGTAGACCGTGGCAATAAGACAAAAATGTGATTCATGATGGGAGAAAGAACACGTACACCTTGGAGAAAAATGGCAGGACTCACATGTTGCTGCCAATTATAGATAAAGAGGTGAAAACATAGATGAGCAACACTGTACTTCTCATGAGTGGGAAGGAACTTCTTAACGAGGTTAAGAAGAAGGAAGACACACAATTTATTGTGGTAAGGAAGCCCAAAATTGTTTTGACCAGTACAAGGATAGATGATTTACTAGAAGAAATCCAGGAGTTTCTAGAAGAGTTTGTTGATATAGTAGTGGACGAACTAAGCCATCATATTGATCTTATACCTAGAGCCAGTTTACTGAACAAAGTAGCATATTAGTTGACGCTGCAAGAAAATGAAGAAGTCAAGAGACGGGTCCAGGACTTAATGGACAAAGGATTGATTCGAGAGAGCTTGAGTCCATGTGTTGTTCCAACAATGCTCAACCCAAAGAAAGATGGAGGCTGGAGAATGTGTACAAACTCAAGGGCGATCAATAAAATTACCATCAGATACAAATTTCCATTACCAAGGATGGACGACTTGATGGATTGCTTGAGTGGAGCAAGATTTTTTTCAAAAATTGATTTGAAAAGCGGGTATCATCAAATTTGAATGAGAGAAGGTGATGAATGGAAGACAACATTCAAAACGAATGAGGGGCTGTATGAATGGCTTGTCATGCTATTTGGTTTAACGAATGAACCCAATACTTTCATGAGGTTGATGAACGAAGTCCCGAAGGATTTCATAGGGAAATTCGTCATTGTATATCTTGACGATATATTAATTTTCAGCAAGACAGAAGCAGAACACTTGAAACATTTAGCTTCAGTGATGAAAAGATTACAGCAAGAGAAATTGTTGATCAATGTGAAGAAATCATCATTTATGAGAACAAAACTTATTTACTTGGGTTTTGTTATCTCTGCAAATGAGTTGAAGATGGATCCGGAAAAGGTGGATGCAATTAAGAATTGGCCATCGCCGAAGAGTGTGTTTGAAGTTCGAAGCTTCCATGGTTTGGCAAGTTTCTGCAGGAAATTCATTCGAAACTTCAATGGAATTAGCACACCAATGACGGATAAGGTGAAGGAAAGACATAAATATTTTCATTGGACAGAAGAAGCAGAGAAAAGCTTCAACCTACTGAAGAAGAAGATCATGGAGCAACCGATTCTGGTTTTTCCGGATTTTAGCAAGACATTCCAGGTCAAGTGTGACGCGAATGGATTTGCAATTGGAGCGGTCTTGAGCCAAGACGACAGGCCGATCGCATATTTCAGTGAGAAACTGAATGAAGCGAAGATCAAGTACTCAACATATGACAAAGAATTCTATGCAGTCATACAAGCGCTAAAAAAATGGAGACATTATTTAGTTCCTAAAGAGTTTGTTTTGTACAGTGATAATCACGCTTTACAATTCGTGACTCAACAGGAGAAGTTGAACTAAAAACATGTTAAATGGGTTGAATTCATGCAGAATTTTACTTTTGTGACTAAGCATATTTCTGGAACTGCTAACAAAGTTGCTAATGCTTTAAGCAGGAAATGTTTGCTTATGCAGGAATTTAGAGTCAAGACTTTGGGTTTTGATAACCTCAAAGAAATGTATAGGGATGACCTAGATTTTAAGGAGGCATATGAGGCATCTGAGAATCCAGTTCTCAAGGATAGAAGTCAATGGACTGAATACATGATCTAGGATAATTATTGTTCAGGGGAAATTAGTTATGTATTCCAAAATGCTCCATGAGGGAGAACTTGTTGAAGGAAAAACACAGTGGAGGATTGGTCGGACACTTCGGTCATGATAAGACATTCTCAAAGTTGAATGGCTCATATTTTTGGCTAGGGATGAGGACATATGTTAAGAAATTTGTGGAGAGATGCAGGATTTGTCAGCACACAAAAGGGAAAAGACAGAACACAGGGTTATATCAACCATTACCCATACCAGAAAGGTCGTGGGACATAGTGAGCATGGATTTTATATTGGGACTGCCAAGAACACAGAGAGGCTATGATTCAATCTTTGTGGTAGTTGACAGATTTTAAAAAATGACACATTTCATACCATGCCAGAAAACCAGCGACGCAACTCATATTGCGAACCTGTTTTTCAAGGAAGTCGTCAGACTTCACGACTTACCAAGGAGTATTGTGTCTGATAGAGATACCAAGTTCATAGGGCATTTCTAGAGGACCTTATGGAAAAAGCTGGGGACAAGTTTGTCTTTTAGATCAGCATATCATCCTCAAACAGATGGGCAGATAGAAGTCATGAACAAAAGCTTGGGAGATTTGTTGAGGAGCTTAGTGATTGAACACCACAGTCAGTGAGATCACATTCTGCCACAAGCAGAATTTGCTTATAATGACTCACTTAACAGAAGCACAGGGCAGAGTCCATTCTAGATTGTATATGGAATGTAGCCAAGGGGAGTTTCTGAATTGAAAGATTCAGAACAAGATGAATTCAGAAGTGCTAGTGCAGAGGACTTTGCAGAAGGAATGAAGGAGCTTCACAACCGAGTCAAGGAACGATTGCAGTGTTCAAGTCAAGAATATAAGTGCAGAGCAGATCAACACAGGCAAGAACTTCAATTTGAAGTTGGTGATTTGATTCTTGCACATCTGAGGAAGGAGAAGTTCCCAAGGGGAACATATAACAAACTGAAGATGAAAAAGATTGGACCATGTAAGGTCATGAAGAAACATGGGAAAAACGCATATGAGATTGAATTACCTGATGGGATCGGAATCTCACCGATATTCAATGTTGCAGATTTGTACCCTTACAGAGCTGAAGAAGCAGAGTAGAAGAAGAACAGAAAGAAATTAAGTGGACAAAACAAATGCTTGTAGCTAAAAAGCCACACATGGAAAGCATAATTGATAAAAGGGTTAGTAAGAGGACCAGGAGGAAAGAGTATTTTGAATACTTGGTCAAATGGAAGGGACATCCAGTTGAAGATGCCAGTTGGAAAGATGAAGCAGAAATTCATAAGCATGGACAGACCGTGCAAGAGCTCATGAACAGGAGTTCATGAAAATTTTCAAGCAAGGGAGTATGATGCAGGAGCACCGTAAGCGGCCAACCAAATGAACATGAAGGCGGAAGATAGCTGGAAAAGCGCAACATACATTTTTCACATTTTGAAATGCTTTCTTTTGGAAAATTAATGAGCAGATATTAATGTAGTAGTTAAAGGAAGCGTACTTGCATGTTGTAAACAGATCTTGAGTGGTTTGCTCTCATCTGTAGAATGTAAAGGCATTTATATGTAATTAATGAAAGTAGGTAGATTTGAATGTTAGATTAGACAGTTTAGAAATGTAGGAGGGAAAACGGATATAGACACCCTCACCCTTGTATCTTTTGTAACATTATCAACAAAGAGATCTGTAGCAGAGAGTTGTAGAGAAGAACCCATGTACAAGAGTATTTGAGTTAATATATGAATCTTTGACTCATATTTCATGGTGTTATGATGTTTGTGTTTTACATATGTCGAATGGTATGCTTACAGTTGTTTTATTCTCTCTGTTATGCTTTTGTTGTTATTCTGTGTTGAATGTATGATTTCATGTTGAATGTATGAAGTCTGAGAGAGAAGAATGAGTTTCAATTGTTTCTCTTCCTGAGAGAGTTCCTGCAAGGAGTGCAGTGAAACGTCTGCAAGGTGTGCATTGACAAGGGTTCTGATTTTTATCTCAGAAAGCTCAGGAGGGATACCATTGTTCTCATTCTAGCATAAGTGCATGTGAAGCACAGAAGTCGTGCAAGGTGTGCGCAGGCTACTCAAAGCCTTAGAAGGTATTACCTAAGGAAAAGATTGAAGGACCACTATTGCAAAGAGTGCACAGGGTCGAGAAATCAAATAACCAGGGGTTATTTGGAATTTTACCGTAAGGAGTGCGTGCAAGAGTCCTTTTGAGAGACTTGAGTTTACAAGGGAAAGCTCACGAGGATCAACGCCTTTGAAGTATTCAAAGGAAGACGAGGAGTTGAATCATCGCATAGAAGGTTAAGTTCTGGCGAAAGAACATTGGCTCGTTTCATAGAGATTCTTGAGGAAGAAATCGAACGGTTGAAATTCTCTGTGGAGAACTCGTGAAGTTGCGAGGACCGTAGGATCTAGAGGAGCTGCAAAGTGGATAAGGATTGGACGAACCCATCACTTTGGTATCAGGAATCGACGTGGACCATTGATTGTGACCTGTTTTGAGCTGTCAGATCATTTCGAGGATTCAAAGTTCGTAAGTCTGGGGTGTAAGCCAAAATCCTTGGTCACTCTAACTCCTGAATCGCGAAAAGGATTGTTAAGTGTGGAATTTCAGGATTTTGGTAATTCGGGATTCGAAATACTGAAAATCCTAATGACAAGGAGCCAGGGGCCTTTGTATTGAATACCCCGAAGTTGCGAAACCCGAAATATCCTTGAAGTGGCATTTCGGCACATCGGGGATCGGGATTTCGACATTCCCGTTGACAAGGATTCGTGACACTTCACATAAGAAACCGCAAAATCATGAAATGCGAAGTATTGGTGAAGTGGCATTTCGACATTTCGGTGTTTCAGGTTTCGGGAACCTGAGGAGACAGTGGTTTGGGATCGAGAGTCTCGAACTCCCGATACCCAGAAATCCAAAATAATGTGGGTCGTCGGATCTAAAGGGAGGCTATTAACCGTTGATTCCATAGAAGGCGCCATTTCGGAATTCGGGATTTCGAAGTGGTAGGGGAACGGTAGTCAAAGACTTGTTCAAGTCCCGAAAGCCGGGAAGAGTGACAGGTGGCAGAAATCCATGACAGAGACAGAGGAAAGCTGAGAAGATAGGTGGCGCGTACTCGTTGCCAGGTAGTGTCAATTCCCGTTGACCGTTTTGGGGTTTTGAAGGTTGGAGAGTCGAGAAGCCTTGCATCAGGATTAACGAAATTGTGAAGTTTGAAATTTTGAATCGACGAAAAGTCCCGTTGGGGAGCCAGCCTTTGTTGAACGCATCGAGGTTCAACATTTCGGTATTTTTGAAGACAAGAGGTCGGGGTTCTTTGTTTCGGAATTCTTGAAGTCGTGAAACATGATACAGCTGTGGAGGAGGACGTGGCCAAATATTTCGGCGTTTCGATGTTTCGGGTTTCGGAGGTTGAAGAGGCAAGGGGTTTGACAACAGGATTCACGAAATCGTGAAATCCTAAAACCCGAAAAGAAAAGAAAAGCCCCGATCATACTTGTTGGTTGGTTGTGGAATACACCTTGTGTGTGTGGTATTCCCTGTGGGGGAAAACCAAAGAGTCAATCTGACTCGGGGGAATATTTGGAACGATCCTAAGATCGGTAGGTTGCACAGAACTTGCTGAGGCAGGGGGGTGCTACGTCATTCTACAACTCCTTGAAGGAGCTATTCAACTTACCAGAACTATCATATCCTTCAAAGGCTTATCATTGGCAGTCATGAGCCCAACAAAATCTAAAAGTGCTAGCCTAGCCTAGCCGTTAGGTTTTCTAGCCTAGTTGACAAGTGTTTGTGAAGAATCCAAAAATTAAAATGAGCAAAATAATGATGGGAGGCAAGCTTGATGGTTCAAACAAACTCAGTTCCAGGAAGACAAGACTTCAAAGAAATGAAGACATCAACATCTCAACACTCTCAGGTATGGTCCCTACCAATGATAATACTTGGTTAATTGATAATAGTGCCTCCAGGCACATGATCAGTCTTAGAGATCACCTAACACATTTCGTTGAGAAAGAGACACATCTACATGTTGTCCTTGGAGATGATGTCAGGTATAATGTGAGAGGAGTTGAAACTTCTACCTTCCAACTAGATTCAGATATGCAGCTTCAATTAAAGGAAGTGTTATATGTATTCAGAATGAAGAGAAACCTTGTCTCTACTTCTGCCCTGGAAGACAAAGGCTACAAGATTACCTTCTTAGAAGGAAGAGTTCTTGCATGGCACAAAGACTCGCATATAAATTCTGCCAAGTTAATTGGTGTCCAAGAAAACAACTTGTACAAATTAACCATCAAACCAGTCCAAGCCCTGCTACATGACACTATCAGCTTAAGTGAGCTATGACATAGAAGACTTTCTCACATTCATTATAGATCTCTCCCAGCTCTAGGGACAATGGTAACAGGTCTACCACAAATACAGATTCAACATAAAGGTGTTTGCAAAGGTTGTGCCCTTGGAAAAAATGTTAAAGGATCCTTCTCAAGCAGTGACAATAGATCCAAGGAAATCTTGGACTTGATACATTCAGATGTGTGTGGGCCAATGACTATTGCATCTCTAAATGGGTACTTATATTATGTATTCTTCATAGATGATCACTCCCAGAAAACTTGCATTTACTTTTTGAAGAACAAGGATGGAGTCCTTGCAAAATTTCAAGAATTCAAAGCTCGGGTTGAGAACCAAAACGGAAGAAAAATCAAAGTATTAAGATTAGACAATGGAGGAGAATACACCTCAAAAGAATTCAACAGTTTTTGTATTGAAGCGGGGATCAAGAGGGTTTTCACAGTTCCTTGCAACCCTCAACAAAATGGGGTTGCTGAAATGAAAAACGGAACTATCATTGAGGCAACCAAAGCAATGATACATGATCAAAGTCTACCTATGACTCTATGGGTAGAAGCATGTATGACAACAGTGTATGTTCAAAACAAAAGTCCTCATAAGATCCTGAAGAACATTACTCCAGAAGAAGCCTTCACCAGAGTGAAGCTTGAGATTGGACACCTCAAAATATTTGGATGTCCATTATATTTTCATATACCCAAAGAGAAGAGATCCAAGCTAGAACCTTCAGGAAGAAAGGGCAGATTTGTAGGATACAGTGAATCCTCAAAAGCATATCGAATCTCCATTCCTGGTCAGAGGCAAATTGAAATAAGCAGAGATATTACCTTTGAAGAAGAAGTAGCCTTCCAAAAATCCAGAGAAGCTCAAATGGAAATTGATAGTGAGACAATGCCTTCTCCCCCTTCAACAGTTCATAGGGAGACAAACATTATTCTAGTTGATCAAGTAGCTCCAGTTGTTCTAGCCGATCCAGTTGCTCCAAGCGACATACCCAGAGATATTACAGTTGGACATAAAAGGCCTGCTTGGGCTCGAAAAAATCTACAAGAAGAAAAAGGACATAAAGCCCCTCAAGGAACAACCAAAAAGAGCAAGAGACCAAATAGATTCTCAAGCTACGTTTCAGCCATGACCCACATCATTGACTCAGAGCCATCTTGTCATGGATAAGCTTCAGGTGAACAAGTATGGCAAGATACCATGACTGAAGAATACCAGTCTATATTGAAAAATGATGTATGGGATGTTGTTCCAAGACCAGAGGGAAAGTCTATAGTGACTTCCAAACAGATTTATAAAATCAAGCATGCAGTTGATGGAAGCATCGAAAAATACAAAGCAAGATTTGTGGCCAGAGGGTTCTCACAAGTAGAGGGAGTTGACTATGACGAGACTTTTGCTCTAGTAGCTCGATACACCTCCATCCATTCTATCATTGCACTAGTTTCTTCCATGGGTTGGAAGCTACACCAAATGGATGTAAAGACAACATTTCTCCATGATGAAATTGAGGAAGAATTTTATATCGAGCAACCAGAAGGATTTGTTGTACACAACGAAAGATCTCATGTATGCAGGTTAAAGAAAGCCCTATATTTTCTAAAAAAATCACCACGTGCTTGGTACGAGAAAATGGATGGATTTATGATGAGCTTGGGCTTCAACAAAAGTGTTGTTGATCCAAACTTATATTATCACATTGATGGCAATGAGTGTTTGGTTTTGGTCCTATATGTGAACGACCTTTTCCTCACCGGCTCAGAGAGACTCATTGTTGAATGCAAATGAGCATTGACTACTAAATTTGAAATGAAGGACTTGGGGCTGATGCATTACTTCTTGGGACTAGAAGTATGGCAAAAGACAGATGAGATTTCCTCGAGTCAAGGAAAATATACTATGGAGATTCTGAAAAAGTTCGGCATGACAGAATGCAAATCCATGCCCACTCCAATGGTAATGGATTTGAAGAAGACGAGTGATACTGATTCAAGAGATGCAGATCCACACTTATACCGACAGTTGATTGGATCACTGGTGTATCTGGTTAACACCAGACTAGACATTTGCTATACAGTAAATGTGCTTAGCCAGTTTATGAGCCAATTGAGACAGACACACTGGATAGCTGCAGAACATGTATTGAGATACTTACGAGGCACAATTGGTTATGGCCTAATATATGCCTCCAGTGTAGACTTGAGCCTGCAAGGATATGTCGATGCAGATTTGGCAGGAAGCGTAGTGGACAAAAAAAGCACCTCTGGTTGTTTCTTCACTTTAGGGTCTGCCATGGTTTCCTGGTGTAGTAGAAAACAGAGCTTTGTGGCATTGAGCATCGCATAGGCAGAGTACATTGCATTGAGTGTAGTAGTCCGCGAAGCAATGTGGCTTCACAAACTTCTGACTAACTTGTTCAATCATGAGATGGATCCTACTACTATTCATTGTGATAACCAAAGTTGTGTAAAGCTCTCTGAGAACCCTGTGTTTCATGACAGATCGAAACACATTGAGATAAAGTATCACTATATTAGAGACATGGTGCACAGGAAGACGATACACTTGTAGTATCTTACTACTGATGAACAGATCGCAGATATCTTCACCAAACCACTTTCCAAGACAAAGTTCGAGTATTTCCATGAGAGACTTGGCCTGGTGGAGAATGCCTCCCTAGTTGAGAGGGATTGTTGAGTGTTGATGATTACAGTTACATGAGACATTATCTAGGACACAAACCTGAGAGACATCCCCTAATAGGGTTGCGTGGTTCCTATCTGAGACATAGCTCGAATGTAGAGATGGCCTCCTCCTTACAGAGAGTTGAGAAGAACTCTAGATGATTCTCATGTGTAACGCAGTGAGAAAGGATATCTGCAGAGTTGGACGTGCCTGTGGCTAAGCACAAGGTGAACGTGTGAATTCCTATAGAGTTGGTTGCATCGTCATGAGACAGAAATGAAGATGGTGTATTAGCCTCCTCTGAGCAGAGAGTTGAGATGATGAACTTCAGATGATTCTCATGTGTAATGCAATGGGAAAGAAGATTTGTTGAGTGGACGTGTCTGTGGACGAGCACAAGTGAACGTGGTCCTAGTGGCTGAGCATCAGTGAGAGTGGTTCTCATGTGTAATGCAGTGAGATAGAGATATGGACATCCCTATGTATGTACCCCTAGTGGCTGAGCACTAGTGGGTGTATAAGATCCCTTGCTATATTGTTCAAGAATCAGACCTGTTTGTAACCCTAATTGTAATGTAAAGGGTATAGGTCAGCCCCACCTTAATGTGATTGATAATTAATGTAAAAGATAATTAATCTGGTTAATATTAATTTTATTATGAGATAGAGAGGTCGGCCTTGTTGTGCCAATAGACACTTCTGTTGACAGATCAAGTCTAATATAAGTAAAGGTAAATTCCCCATTGAGGAATCATATCTTTTGTGTGAGTTTGGAAATTTTAGCAAGTACATCTTCTTGGGAAAAGTGTGCACCTCTCTTGGGCACTAGTCTTCTAGGGTTTGCAAGCACCCTCTTGTGTGCTAGGTTTTCTTGGTGCTGAAGGTCTTTCTCTTGAAGAATATAACAAAGGATTTGGTTGGGTTTTCTTCCTTTGTTGAGAAGGGTTTCCCAGGATACTTCTTGTGTTCTTGTGCATGGTGTT